>JAJJMA010014243.1:3905-29310 GCA_023529015.1 Papaver nudicaule | reverse complement strand
AAGATGTTTTTCAAAGTTGGAAGCCATGTTTTCACTCCAAAAAAACTTCATATTATCTCTTATTACTAAAGTTACCAAGAATTTCAATCTTGTCTGCATCCTCTCCTGACAATGAACTTACCCAAAATCCTATCTGAGAAGATCTCACTCCAAATATTTGTTACCATTGAGTTGTTTTATAAAGTTACAACGCATCTACCTTCTAGAATAATGCTAGCTGTTAGAGCATGGATCGATTGAACGCACTAAGCGTTGGTGTGTCAAGTTCAGTTTTCATAATTAGTTGTCAACACTCGTTTACTTAAACCAAATTAAATAAAGCCAGATTTCGTTAGATAATACTTAGGATATAGAAGATGGCTAGTATGATCTTGAAGACTCATTGAAGATGTGAATAAGATTGAAGAATGTAGACAGCAGTACCTAAATGTACCACAAGCTTTTTAGTTCGAGAACCTATGGAAAGATTTGGACGATCTCAAAAATCAATATCCAAACTTTTAACCTGATTTGGATCGTAAAGATCAATTCCAATTTGTTAATCCTTTGAGATGATGAGGATGTAAATGCAGGTTAATAACGTACGACTTGTGTTTTATTTATTATAATGAATCAGAGAATTATAATGCGGAAATAAAAGAAACACAAGATACCAGAAGTTTTGTTAATGAAAAAACCACTGTCCAGCAGAAAAACCTCGAGACCTAGTCAGGTTAGAACACCGCATAGTATTAAGCCGCTGGAAACACTAGCCTACTATCACACTTCGGACTGGGATGTAATTGAGAACGAATCAAGCCCTCCAAGCGATTCAGTTATTGTTAGAGCATAGCTCGGTTAAACCCACTGGCGTTGCTATCTCAAGTCAGTTGTCAAAACACAATCCTTGGTTAAGTCTACAATATCATTTCAGACTAGGATAGTCTAGGTATTCAAGATGAAAACCATGAAGATGAAGACCGGAGCTTACACACTTGATATCTATCGTCCTCATCGAAAGGTTAGAAAGGTTTTCCTTTTGGTTTCGTATTTACCAATTCTATCAATTAAAATAGTCGATGATATTATTATGGTGATCTCGAGGGATCAAAGACAAGTTCTCTTGGCACTTAGGTTTTCCTTAGTGATCAATGCATAAGAACCATGTGGTAATAGAGTTAGTTCTTGAATTACACCTGAACAACCAACGCGTTCTGATGCGCGTCGTTTCACACAACAAATTATCGAGATATTTCCCACTAATTAGCTAGTAATATAGCGGTAGTAAGGATCGTTTCCACATAGAGCGGTGTAATTGATAAGTTATTTGGATGAGCAAAACAATAACAAAAGTAAACAAGAATGGGGATTGGTTTGAAATCAAGTAAACAATATGAAAGTAAATAAAGAATAAGAATAGAGAGAAGATGATTACGAATTCCTTCGCAGTTAGCTTCGTCTTTTAATTCTCTTCAAGATAGAGCCAAGAAAAACCGCATTTGAATGAGTAAAACTTGGTCTTTTGGCATTTCTTCTCTTTTTGCTCTTTGCCCCTTTGCTTCTTTTGGCACTTTTACCTTATTTTTGGACGACTCAACCTAATAAACGCTACACAATAGAAACAATAGTAATGCAATGTATTTCACAAGAAGATATCTTTCTAAAGGGGGGAGACTAATGTTAATCAAGCATGTGTTGTGCAGCTTACCTATTTACTATTTATCTTAATTCCAATTACCAGCTTCAGTGGAAAAGCAAATGGATTTGATTATGAGGCAGTTCTTATGGGGATCTACTAATAGGAAGAGGAAAAGAAGTTGGGTTAGATGGAACATGGTATGTTTACCTAAAGAGAGAGGTGGTGTTGGTGTCTGGAAATTAAGACTAATGAACAAGTCTTTACATGATAAGTGGATTTGGAGTTATAGTGATGAGGAACATGCATTGTGGAGGAAAGTGGTAAATGAGAAGTTTGGTGGTAATCCTAAAGCTTTTTCCCCTAATCCTAGTAACATGTCAGTGAAGACTAGTTTGTGGGCTGGTATTCTAAAAAGCAAAGAAGATGTTGATCAGAATTCAAGAGTTGTTCTAAATAGGGGAGATAGGCTGTTATTCTGGAAGGATAAGCGGTTAAATGGAGATGCACCAATGAACACTTTCCCAGCTTTGTTCAAACTAAGCAACAAACAGGATGGCACAGTTTAAGAAATGCAGGTGGTTGGTTCAGCTGGCAATTGGGATTTCTCTTTTAGAAGACTGCTTAAGGATGCAGAAATAGATGAAGTAGCATAATTGTTAAACTTGTTGCCTGTTATTAATCAAGATAGTGGTGATGATATAAAGACTTGGATTGCAGGGAGTAAAGGTTTTTCTGTCAAGGAGTGTTACAAATCTCTGGAAGAAGAAGGTATTCTAATGTTTCCCTATAAGTGTATCTGGAATCCAAGGATACCACAGAAGGTTATTTTCTTTGTCTGGACATTGTGCTATGGTGCTGCCCCTACTATGGATACTTACAGGAACACTATTAATGTGAATGTTTGCATGTTATGTAAGAAATCTGCTGAGTCTAACAGTCACATTTTCCTCCACTGTGAAACTACAAGGTCAGTGTGGATGTTCTTTCTAAGTTTTTACAATTTGCAATGGGTGTTTCATGACTCAGTTAGAGCAAAAATCTGGGAATGGAGCAATCAAGAAGAGGATATGGGACATTTATCCATTTGCAATATGGTGGGCTATCTGGATTGAGAGGAATGCTAGAGTATACAAGGGCACTCAGAAATCTGTCAATGAAATCATTGATGGCATCAAGGTTCTGCTGTTTAATTGGTGTGTAGGCACTAACATTTTCTCAGGTTACTCTCTTGACACTGTTCTAAGCAATTGGGAGGCGATAATGCATGATGTAATCTTTTTTGTTTGCGGTTTTGTTTGGGTTTCTATTTGATTCCTGTCACTAGCATTATATTGAGCTAGTTTGTATTTTCTTTCAGCTGTACACCTACTTGGTGTTGGCTGCATTTTTCTAATAATATTGCCCTTCTTGAGTCAAAAAAAACAAACATAATTAATTGATTATATTAAGGTGTTTTATGCACCTATCAAATTCCCCCACAGACTTTGCTAGTCCTCGAGCAAACTACTTAAAAACAAATTACAATATAACAACTCCGTGTCGTAGAGTCTACGATTGCGCTGAGCATGCACAACACACCTTTTGAACCCCTAGGTGTCCCTAGCACTACAAGAAACTATTGGTTTAGTGAGAAAATATTTAACGACAAACTAATTTTGTTGGAAAAGGTCATGATTCGTAGCAAAAAAAATGTTTGTCAGTGTTAAAAATAATTAGTGACGAACTGTTATAATCCTCGCCAAATTTGTCTCCAAAAATAAATTTAGGGACAAAATAATAATCTATCATTAATGGTTGCTGTCTATATTGCCGCAAAAAATACAATTAGTGATGACAACAAATGTTCGTGGTAGAAAATTGTTTCCGTAAGAATCTTAGTTGTTTGTCGTTGAACAAGCTCTTGTTTGATTAGACATACTTATACCATTGATATTTTTTTTCTACTATTCAATTTGGTCCGGTAAATTTAGTTTGGTCAGTTAAAATGGTAGCTTAGTCTTGGTTGTTAAACTTTGTCTTTTCGTAATTTCATATTCGGAAGTTGCCCTGGATTTTCGCGGACTTTGCAAAACTTGCTACAGTTCTCCTGGGACGTGTGTGTATATACACGTTTAATCCATTCAATCGAATTAGCCCCACTCTTGATGGATAAGTGAAAGTATGCCCATGAAATACTGTAGCAGGATTCGGCTAACTTTTGAATCAACCAAAATCGATGGGCATTAAACTAAAAATACTTTTTATTTAGTGATCTTCAATTGTATTTTATTCTTCAGTCTGAAATAGCAATATATATCCCATTTAGTGGTTAGATCCTTTTGCATGCTTGAAGTTACAACGTGTAACAAAATGCAAAATTCATCATTCTACTCTCTTTCAGCACACGGAGACAACTCAATCTGTAAACCATGTATCTCTCAACAAACCATAAGCAAAACTGCAAAATAGAGACTTTTTGGACTTACCGAGAAAAAAAAATAGAGACTCTTATCTATTCTAAACAAAAAGTCTACGATCAGTTGTAACTTACTATCGTGAAAGCAAATTTGCCACCCACTTGGTCTTCAGTTGAATTGAAAATACAAAAAAATTGGCGCGCATGTAATTCCCGCTGGTTTATATAGTTATCTCGAGGCTAATATTTTGAAGATCTTATTGAATCTATATAAATCCTAAAATGCTATTGTCGAGTTAAAAAGTATCGATCTACTCCGCATACATTTATTTCCATTCTCTGTAAGTTATTTTCTCTATTCCTTTTACATCTCAAATAGGTTATTATTTTAGATTTCTCTATCTGCTTTCAATATTCTCTCTTTCTTTATCTCAGAACTAAGATCATCGCTTTTGTTGGCTAAACATAAAAATAAATAGAAATGGTTTCTTTTTATCCTGCTGTATTTTTGGTTTGAATTAGTTTTGTTTTTGCTAGGTCTAATTTGATGGTATTTTATCCTTTTTGGGTGTTTTTGTATGATATTGAATGGTTTCTGATATTATTTTTAATTTTTGTATTTACAAGACTCATTATGGCTACGGGAAGAAATGTGCTTTGATTAACCGATAGGATTACAGTATCAGGATCAATCAGTAACGAAGATAAGCTACCCATGGACGGTTTGAACTTGGCACGTACCTGTGTTATTGTCCCCAATAAGTGTCATGAGTCTGTTTTAGATTTGCCAGTCCATTTTATGTTTGTTTAAGGGTGAAGTCAGTCCCAGACTCCCAGTTTGTACGTTGTAAGTTTGTTGGTCCAATATGTATCTTGATTATTCAACTCTTAAATTTATTTGATGTTTGTTATTTGTTTCATTTATTACAAATGTTTTTATTATTTTCTTATGATATTTATTATATCATTAACATTGCATTTTTTTGTCCGAATGGTCCTTAAAAAAATTAATAAGTACTGAAAATGAAAATACATACTCCCTCTGTCACATTTTAACTGTCCTTATTACTATTTTCATTTGTTTCAAAAATGTATCCAGCTTCTAATTATATCTGTATTTTTCCAACAAACTTTCAGATATACCCTTAAAAAATATTTAGATAAATTGGAAACAAATTAATGAATATATATTTTTTTGATAATATTTAGATTCTTTTACCTTTTATAGTTTTCAAAAATAAAGTCATATGTTTTCTCTTTATTATTTCCCACTTAAAAATAAAAATTCATTTATTCTCTCTATATTTAATAAGGGTACAATAGGAAATTTATTTGATCTCCTTATTTTTTTGACTTTGTCAAAGCGGTCAGTTAAAATAAGACGGAGGGAGTATCGTTTAAGACAAAAGAATTAGCCACTTTAAATTGTTTTATAAACAAGTACTTTTATCACTAAAGATAGAATCTGTGATGTGGTTTTCGGTCACAGTAAATGTCATTTTAGAGATAAATATGTTTGTTGATAAAAAAAAATTGTGATAACATTTATACTCGTCAAAAAGAACATTCGTGATAAATTAGTTTGTCAATGAAAGCTGTTTTCAGTGACAACGAATGATTCGTCATTGAAATTTATTTTTTGTGATAGATTGATTTTTTTTGTCGTCAGATACTTTCAACGAGGGGGATTTACCGACCACGAGGGGACAAGAAAAAAATCATCACCAAAAACTATTCGAGACGAAAAAATGAGGTTTTCCGACAAAATAATTCCTCACCAAACATGTTTTTTTTTTGTAGTGTAGTGGGACGATTGAAATCTCGTTAGGACTTACAAGAGGTATTCCTACAAAACTTTCGCTCCAAATAATAGCTACTTGTGACGATTAAGGATAAACACTAAACAAGCTAGTTAGTTGGCTTACATAAGCTCTTTGGCTATAAAAACCATCACCATACTTAATCTGTTCATATAAGAATGCAAAGCATCTACTATGATATTCATTGAACAACCGCTCAGGAATCTATCAACCAGAACCACATGGATAAATAAGAAGATTAATTATAATACCGTACCACTATGGGAGAATCCGTACTCAATTATTAAGTTTAATATTGACTTCGTGAAGTTGCCTCAATCTGTCACCCGGTCAATACCCACATCGAGTCATTAAATTTTGGACTCTAATAATTTTCGATGTGGTCATCCCAAACTTCTATTGAGATATTTCCGATGTTTAATAGCCTTTGGGGTATGTAAGACCATTTCTTATACTCCACATTGGAATAGTCACATTATAATACAATCAAACAAATACTTTTTTTTTTTTTTTAATTTTGAGGCATAGATTCTCAACCAATCCTTAGGTAAACAAATTGCAAAATAAAAAGAAATATGGGCATGACGATCCCGAGATATCATATTGTTCAACTAATTACCATGTCATTTCTAATAAGTGAGCTAGGCATTTAAATATGAACAGACGTATTCAAAGGTATATTAATTCCTATAGACAAGAGTTCTTGTTTCCATCTACCTAGAAAATTCAGTATTGTTCGTCCCTAATTGTTCACAAGTTTCAAAAATTTGGAGGTTATTATACAAAAATTACAAAAGCGATTACGGGGAAATCCTATATGCTTAACCACTCCCTCACACTTAAACTTTACATTGTCCTCAATGTAGAAGTTAAGATGGAAAATCCTAGAATGATATGCAAAAACAAAAGGAAAGAAATACGTTACAAACCAATGGGTTACCTCCCATGCAGCACTTAGTTTATAGTCATCAGCCCGACTTGGCAAGATAGATTTTCCGTACACCAACAATCTGAAGATTTGGGGGTCCTTCCAGCAACTATATGTGATTCTAATAACAACTTCACCCAAATATTAACATACGTTAGCACAAGTGAAATCGTTATTTGATGGAAGTTTCCTCCACACTTAGTCTTTTCTGCACTTGGAAGTGGATAGAGAACATAAACAATGGAACTTCTTCGGATTCCTCCCTGTAAACCTGCACAATGTTAGAATCAAACACATCTAATGGTGAATACTTAGCAGCAAAGTAATCTGACAAGACTTTAGAAGCACAAACATCCAACCCTAAGTGCGGTTGTTTCTTAAGATTTGAGCTAACAATTCTTTGAGAAACTATTTCGATTATAGGGGAGTCATTATCACATCAAGGTTTAGATATTGAATTAGATTCAAATTCCAAACCTGGTGAGTGAGTAATCACATCCGTTGGAGCTTCTATGTCATCAATAATTTTGGTTTCATTCTCAACCAATTCTTCTTCAATACTCTCCTCTTCATCAGAATCTGTGTCATCTTCATAGCCATCGATATCCCAACGACGTTGGAATTCCATTTGTATGGCCTTGTTAATCTCTTCAAGGGTTTCTTCTGATGCCCCAGCTTCTTCCAGTTCATCATATTTTCTGTAGAGTATTCGTACATTCACACGTTTTCCTCCGTTACTCGCAATAGTGTCTCTAGACGTCACTTTTTCCCTTTGAATGGGTGAATGATCATTAGAAGGATCGAAAGTGGGTCCAGGTACACCACCACAAGCTTTGTTACATTCGTAAAACATTAACATATCCAAATATTTTAAAGAAGCTTCTAGTAGTAAAACTATCTAACCATCCTTCTGATTTATTACTTACATTCCCACCCGAAGGTTGATAAGTATGGGAATAATCAAATGGGGCAATGGAGCATTGGTCACTACCTAAATGTTGGTCGTGATTATACTCCATGTATGGTTGATATTTGTCATAAGATTGAGATGGAAAACTATATTGATTATCACTGGAATAAAATTTGATCTTGTGCATCGTACATGTTATTTCCCAAAGAAAACATGACGACTCACAATAAGATAAAAACAAAAGAAAACAAGCTAAAACAAATAACAAATCAATTGACGACTGCTCCCCGGCAGCGGCGCCAAAATTTGATGCGTGTCGTTTACCACAACAAATTAATCGAGATATTTCCCACTAATTAACTAGTAATATAACGGTAGTAAAGATCGTTCCCACAGAGAGCGGTTAATTGATAAGTTATTTGGATGAGCAAAACAATAACAAAAGTAAACACGAATGGGGATTGGTTTGAAATTAAGTAAATAATGAAAGTAAATAATGAATAAGAATAGAGAGAAGATGATTAAGAATTCCTTCGCCGTTAGCTTTGTCTTTCAATTCTCTTCAAGATAGAACCAAGAAAATCCGCATATGAATGAGTGGAACTTGATCTTTGGCCTTTCTTCTCTTTTGTTCTTTGCTCTTTTGCTTCTTTTGGCACTTTTAGCTCCTTTATGGATGATTCAACCTAATAAACGCTACACAATAGAAAACAATAGTAATGCAATGTATTTCACAAGAAAACTATCAAAGAAGCATAATCAATTGATGATATTAAGGTATTTTATGCACCTATCACGTTCATATAGCCAAAGGGGAAATTCCTGAACTCAAGTGGTTTCTTATGAACGCGTTCATCTAAGCCATGGATAAAAACTTCCTCTCTGAAGTTTTTGCCTTATTTGAACGGATTCTCGAACTCGTTTTTATTAAGGCCCATGATACTCTTGTCCACAACAGTCTTTCACGTTCACGTATATTTACGCGGATCCTATAGCATGGTTTACTTGCTAAGCCACTGTTATCCTTTGATTTGTTCAAGGAGAGTCTTCTCACGACCTTTAGGTTTTTACCAACGGGTTATAAGAAGATTGAGTTGGACCTCTAAGTAAGCCTATAGACTTTTCTAAGTTCGGAAACTTACTTGAGCCATACTCAAGGTTGATTAACTTTCAAGCAAAGCTTCCCTTGGCGATCAATATCAATAGATGACCTCCTGCAAGATACAAACCAATCCTCTACACATCTGTGTATCCTTGCATAAAGGTTGGTCGTCATCTCAAAGTCTTTTTTCTTGGACGACGACTATTTGAAAGACTTCACTTGAGGATCGTGAAACACATTCAGAATTAATATTCTTGATCCTGTATATTAGGACGATTGTTTTGTTGTGGTTTATTCGATCAATAAAGACCAAAGATTTGATAGAAGCTTCGTACGGCTGCACTCGGTGTTATAAGTCCTAGAAGCTCCATAACGCAATTCACGAACTAGGTCTTGAATCAAGTTTGTCACACATTACGAGGTAAATCTAGTTAGGCTAGATCAATAAGCCCTAATTAGCATATCGATTTCCACCAACCTTGATTTTAAGTCTAAAGGAAATCACCTATCGTGTTCTTTGTTGAAAGACAAATCGAGTACAACCAGACGTTCTGTTAGAGGCAGGATAGCGCTAGTCTTCACGAAGGGAAGTGGAGCAACTCTTAGGCCTGTAAAGGACGTCAGCTATGGGAATCAAGTAAACGTAGGCTTCTGCGGGAGTCAAGAGAGGTAGGAGCATAACTGTAGCTGAGTTGCTTGGAGGGTTAATTCAGACTCGATACATTCCAGTCTGAAGTCTGATAGTAGGCTAGCGTATGTATTCGCTTAATACTGTGTGTGTTCAAATATGAACTAGGTCCCGGGGTTTTTCTGCTGGTTGCGGTTTCCTCGTTAACAAAACTTCTGGTGTCTTGCATTACTTTTACCTTCCACATTATATTGTCTTTGATCTATATAATTAAAGTATTGCAAGTTTGTTGATTCGAACCCTTGAGTGAATCCATCTCTATCGAGATCTACAAGAAAGGATTCGGTTCTTGAACAAAAATCTGTACTCGGGTTATTACTTAAATATTGATTTGTGAGATCGTTCAAGTAATCTGATCAACTAAGTTCACGAATTCAAAGGTTGGTGGTGTACCTTGGTATCCCCTCCTTTTCAGTTACTGTCGCACTCCTTACGTCTCTTGGATCTCGCAAGACCCTATACACTTGATTCCCCTAGGTGACATCCTTTACAGGCCTAGAACTTGCTTTAGCCGCTGCTAAAGGCTTTAATACTCGATCCGTCTTTCAACAGAGAATACTAGTGCTCGGTCTACCCAAAAGATTAACACTTGAACGTGACTCCTTTGCTATGATCAAGGTAGAGACAAGTTAGGCATCGTTTACTTGATTTAAAAACGTAAATCAAATAAACACATAACTTGTCTCTACCTCAAAAGTGAAGAACTAGAAACCTAATTCTTACAATAATAGAACAACTAGGTCTACTCACGCAGTGCACAGCCGTACGTTGCTTCTATCAACCTTATAGTTAATCAACTGTTCTTAAATGGCTCTATAGCAGAAGATAATGACTTAGAATAGACTAGAACGAGAACAATCAACCAAGGTTACAAGACATGATAAATACAGTTAGAGCATGGCTCGGTCAACCTCACCAAGTGTTTGTATGTCAAGCTTAGTTGACAAGTTTAATGATCAAAACTCGGTCGTTTGAAACACACATACATAAAGACTTCATTAGGTTTGTCTTAGGTTGTAAAAGATTATTGAGTTAGGTTGAGTCATTACTTGAAGTCGCAACCTAAAGCTAACTTACCGAAGTCTTTACCTTATGTGTGTTTCAAACGGTCGAGTTTTGATCACTAAATTTGACAACTAAGCTTGACATACAAACACTTAGTGAGGTTGACCGATCCCGTCTCTAACATGCATTTTTTGCTTTGAGCCATAATGTGTTTATACTCTCTCTAGAGTATACTCTAAGATTCATCATTTCCCTACATTGAGTTGCAAGCAAACTATTGTGATGGAAAGTGTAATGAATCTTTCTCATAAGTATCCTATAACCTTAGTACACTTGAGAAGTATACTAACACAACCTTGTATCGTGTAGGTAGGAATTCATCTCAATAGGCTATCAATACTAAAGTCGTTGACTATATTTCAAATGATAGAATAAGTAGAATCGAAAATTTCATAAGTCACAACTCCTACTAATATTTTTGTTGATGAAGATGTAAAGATGTCCACGTGATTAAGCAAGCTCCAGTGTTCGTCTTCAAGGTCTCACCTACTTAATCTAATTCCCGTATCTGATATCTTTTAGTAGACTAAATCAAGAATTGTGTTTTGGCAGCTAAACTTGACAACTAACTTGACATACCAACGTTAGTTAGGTTTGACCGAGCAATACCTTAACATAAATAACTTTAAGAAAAAAACCGGTTTAACTCGTTGGAATGACTCAACCTCATGATTCACGGACTTTCTCTCACCCAAATGAAAAAAGGTCAAACCTTTAAATTATAGGCAATAATCGTAGAAATATGCAAAAAATAAATAAAAAAATAACACAAAATAAACATTCTGAATGCATTAAATGCCTTCCCAGAACCAGAGTCGGTAGCTATTTAGATTTAAGAGTTGCCGACTATCTCACCCCATTTAATCTCTGAAGCAGATTTTACTAATAATCGGTACCTCGAGAAAACTGTAGCTATCGATTATAGCTTGTAGCCCTGAATAAATATATAAAAATAATTAATCTAACTTGAAAATTTTCAATTGTTTATAAGCGACAGCTAATTCGTTAAAGCTACCGATTAACCTCAAATTTAGACAAAGAAAACTTGTATTTTTTATTATTTTCTTGATAATATTCGGCAGCTCATTGTGTGGTCATAAAGCTAACGATTGTATCACAGTTGTATTAGCCACCGATTAAGGCTTCGTAGAGGATTTACAATCGGTAGGTTTAACCTGTCGTGGCGCCAAACAAATTCAAGGTTTCGAAAGACTTCAGCTATTTGAGAGCTTAGTTTCAGCTTAAGCATTATTCTGTTTTGTTGTTACTTTTGCGTAGGTTGTTGCCAAGTATATGTAGGCAAATAGTCTCCTTTCTGGGTTATCTTTATTCACATGGTTGTACTTTTTACCTAGAAATTCAACTAGTTTGCTCGGCATATGATGTTGATGTATATAATTTCGTCTCGAACTAAATATTCAGATTGAAAGTTATAATCGACGGCTAGGTTTAACTGTTAGCTGCCGATTACGGTTGTAGTCTTCGAAAACATCAAGAACGATGGGCAGCTAACAGCTAAATCGATCATTAATAGATATAAATTTAGCTACCCTAAATAAGTTTTTGTAGCCCCTAAGAGCAACAGCAGTCATGGTGCTATACACCAAAACACCAAACACCATATTTGGGTATAGAGATGGGTTTTGGTGTGAAAATCCACAACCATCACACTAAACAAAATTTTACAAAAACTAGACGTGATTTATAATCACTTTTGCAAATGAGTTCTCACTATAAGTGATTTATAATCACGTTTTCTTTCTTTTGAAAGTTTTATAATCACGTTTTCGTAGCATACATGATTTAATATCACGTTTTCGTAGCATACGTGAGTCAGTTTTACGTTTTCATTTTGGCGTGATTTATGTTCACGCTGGGCAGTTACGTGATTTATAATCACATTCCACTATCTCCACACCAAACCCATTTGATGCGCTATATTTGGAGCGAAAACCAGTTTAATTTGGGTTTAGTGAGACGGTGGAGCCATGACTGCCGATGGACTATCTCATATTTGATGTTATGGTACCAAAAATGTGATTGCTCTAAATTAGTTGTTGTTGGCCTTAACGGGATCAGGTAATATATCCAACGTGGGAGACACTAAGTGCTAAAGCAGGCCGTCTCTTTTGAATATATCCCTATCTTTTTCTTTCTTGTAACTTATCTCCACGTAATCGGATAGTTTCTCAAAAACACCATACCTGCATACCATACCCATTGCGTAAACCAAGGATAAACGCAGTCCACGTGCGTCAAACCTAAATTTACTTTCACAACATGAAGAACTCGTTGCGACAGCAAAGTTTCTTTCTTGGACTCTTAAAATATCTAAAAGTGGTGAGGATTCCAAAGAGCTATCCTATACTGTATATCACCAATGTTTTGACGTGCCAGCTTACAGAAGATGCGATATCTGAATAGTGTTTTTCTTACCGAGGGACTTTTACCAAACTTATCATCATCGTATATCTTGTTTTTACTTACACCACTAGTCTTGATTGAGTCTTGACTAGTATTCTATCTCTCTCTATATTTTTCTTTTGCATTATCAATCTTGAAGCTTTTAATCTGAAGCTGGATTCCTAGCTGCTTTGATTAATAAGTTGTCTCTAATGATATTGTGTTATTAGTGCTATCAATCAATTATTATTATTATGATGTTTCAAATGCTTGCTGTTTCTTCTTCTTCTTTCCAATTCTCTCATGAATTGGAAATCCACAAGTATCATCATCATCATCATCATCATCATGGGTATAATAACACTAACACCAACTTATACAAGGTATTACTTCCATTTCTTTTCCCTCGTCGATTTGTTTCCTATTGATTCTAACCCTCTCTTTCTCTCATATCTTAATTATCCAATCCCAGAGTGTGGTCGGAAGAGGTGGATTGAGTTTGTCAAAGGTTTCCTCCCTTTCATCATTCCATACGGTAATACCGATTTCTTTTAATTGTTGTTAATAATAAAGAATGACTTCTGATCAGAACATAGTACCTTAACTATCCCTATGTTAGTTGCTTAGATTTTGTTATCACAGACTATGACACAATTTTTTGTTTGAACCAGCACTTGGATGATTTCGGTCTTCATCCTTTAGATACTAGACGCAAGCCTTTACGTTTGGTACCTTCTAAGTACAGTATGTTTGTGTGCCGATCTTCCCTAGTGCCTGGTTTAGAGATTGCACCAATTCTCAAAACTGCTGTTACAGCTCTAGCAAGGTATTTCTTTCTTTGATGCATGTTCCCCGTTACCTGATATGTTTATTTTCCTACCTTTTTTTACTTAAACTTTACTATCCAACCGCAGATTGTATGGTTCTTCAACTGGAAATCGTTGGTTGATTCAATTGGCTCCTGCAGTTGGCGTCATTGCCTTTGCATTCTATTTTCTGGAGCCACTCTTGCGAAATGGCAGGAACTTTGTTCTCCATGTATTAATCTTTACTATGCACAATCATGCATGTCTTTCTACTACTACTGCCCTCCTTTTATGCTTTTGTGGGCTTACATTCCTTCTTCTGGGAACCTTTTGCAGAAAAGTGACAATACCTGGAAAAAGAGTAGCACACATTATGTTATGACCTCTTATCTTCAACCTTTGCTGCTCTGGTTTGGAGCTTCCCTTGTATGCAGGTGTTCTAACATTGTCTTGTCAATTGGAACAAATGAAATTTTCTGAGCTTTTATGAACAAATAAATTATTCACATAATATCTCGTTACTTCTTGTAGCACGCTGGATCCAGTAGTTCTACCTACAGTTGCTAGCCAAGCAGTAAAACGCCGTCTTTTGATTTTTGTGAGATCTTTATCGACAGTACTGGCTATTGCATATTGTCTATCAAGGTGGATTTGATTGGATTCATCACTCGAAGTAGATAATAATCAAGACGTTTTTCATTTTGCGGGATGATGAATGTTGCTAAACATGCTAATATTTGTTAATGCAGCTTTATCCAACAAGTACAAAAATTATTTGGGGAGCTAAATGACTCAGATGAGTCAAGAAATGTATGTTCTCATTGTTTTACCACTAATTTAAACCTTCGTTAATTTCTCATAACTTATTTCTTAATTTTTTTCAGATGGGTTTCCAATTCGCTGGGAAAGCTATATATAGTGCTGTATGGGTTGCCTCTGTTTCCTTATTCATAGAATTGCTCGGTTTCTCCACCCAGAAATGGCTTACTGCTGGGGGTCTCGGCACTGTATTGTTGACACTCGCTGGTCGAGAGGTAAACTAAGTTACTTTTATTTAATAGTAGAAGGATCTTCAGCTGACTCCAAATGATAGATACTTCTGAATGTGCTCAGATATTCACAAACTTCCTCTCGAGTGTGATGATTCATGCAACACGGCCATTTGTTCTGAATGAATGGATCCAAACCAAGATTGAAGGATATGAAGTTTCTGGAACTGTTGAGGTTTGTTCCACTTTTCTGTTTTCTTGGCTGAAACATCTTAGCAGTTAATACTTGCATATTTAAGGTGAGTTTGAGCGTTATTCATCTGAGGTTATAATGGTTCAGCAAGTAGGTTGGTGGTCACCGACAATTATAAGGGGGGACGACCGTGAAGCAGTTCATATTCCAAACCACAAGTTTACAGTGAGCGTTGTAAGAAATCTCAGTCAGAAGACTCACTGGCGTATCAAAACTCACCTTGCTATTAGTCACCTGGATGTCAAAAAGATAAATGTGAGGAAACACAGATACATTTTATTATGTATGTAAGACCAAGATCTATCCGTTCTCTCCGAAAAAAACTTATTTAATATTGTTGTTTCTGCACGTAGAATATTGTAGCAGATATGCGCAAGGTCTTGGCTAAAAATCCTCAAGTAGAGCATAAGAAATTACATAGAAGAGTGTTCCTCGATAATGTTAATGCAGAAAATCAGGCTCTATTGGTAAGCATCGTTTTTTTTTTTTTGCCTTTTCTTCTTTAGTTCCAATGGTATCAGGTAACATAGTCATCCCTAAAGAAAATTCCGTAACCTTGGTTTTCAAATTCTCGATATGACTCATTTACATTGTGGAAGACATGGGTGTTTATCAAATATTACTTCCAGACCAACTCATTTGCTTGGCTTGACTTACAGATTTTGGTTTCCTGCTTCGTGAAGACGTCACATTTTGAAGAGTACCTATGTGTGAAGGTAAGTGATTAAGGTTTACATATTACTCTCTAATTTCAAGTAACCGACACAAAAGTGTGTGTCCGAGGTTGCCTTCTATAGCTATATAGTAGGGAATCAGCTTTTCTCAACCTAAAATTAGTAAATTTTGGGTGATTTTTAGGAAGCTATATTGCTGGATCTTCTTAGAGTTGTTAGCCATCACCGAGCACGTCTTGCGACTCCCATTCGTACTGTTCACAAAATGTACAAGGATGCGGACATGGACAGCATCCCGTATTCAGAGACGATCTTTACTCGTGCCAGACCTTCTACCGACGATCGCCCATACCTACTTATTGAACCTTCATTTAAAGTCAATGGTGATGAAAAACCGAAAGGTCAAGCTCGTCCATTACGTACAGGTACAACAGAGGAAGAAGAGGTCATTGCTGCAGAAACTCCGGTGTCTATATCTAATGAAGATATTCAGGTCCCAGTCGTGGCGGTACCCAAGGTAGCTGATAAGATCACATCAATGCCCTCTGACTCTAAGGTGGGTAGCAATCTCACAGATAAATCCACCAGTTCCGTAGCTGACTCGAAACCATTGATGCGTGACCTGAAGACAAGCTCTAAGGTTGTTGTTCCATCAGCATTAGAAAGTAAAATTTTATCACCAACTAAGGTTACAGAAAACTCCAACAAGCATCCTAGTGAGATTGAAACTGTGAAAATGGGGAGAAAATCACCGAAATCGCAAATAGATGGTCAAGACTCGATGGATCTGGATTCCAAAGAATCAGGTGATAGCTCACTTGACAAGCAAGAAAGTGAGAAATTGCCAATTACCCCGCCTTCTAGACCTAGTTTAGAAGAAAATATGGTGCTTGGGGTTGCGCTAGATGACTCAAGGCAGATGCTACCAATTGAGGAAGAAATGGAAAGTTCATCACAGAAAGCTGCAAATACCAAGGAATTCGCAGCTTCTATCAATGGTAACGATTCTTCATCCTCTGGGAAGGACAAAAATGTTGGTCATCCCCCAACCGTATCAGGTGGTGATCAGAGAGATCAAGAAAGGTAACCCTATTAGGTGGCTTTTAAGTAGTTTTATATTCGATCTTGACACAGGAAATTAGTTTAAGGAAATGCATAGAGCTGTGTTTTTGTAAGCTTGTAGAATGCAGTTTGTATATTTTCTTATCAAAGTAAGAATGTAAATATAATTTGCATGGCTGTATAATCAAAATTAATATTACATTCAAACGATTAAGTTTGTCTCTGGCAACTTTGTGTAAGCACTAAGCAAAACATAGCAGTCTGAAATTTGAGGATGGGTTGGGCATCATGCCTGCTTTGAAAGAAAAAACTAGTCATTAGTAAAACCTTTTCTTTTTTTTAATACAAAAAAAAAATGACTACAAAGAGTTATCCTTTCTAATGCTTAACCAGTGAGGAAAATATTCACCCACTCTGCATCAGAAAGAAGTGTTCTACCATGTTTGGCTAAATCATTAGCAACATGGTTCACATCTCTGCGCACATATATATATGTGCATAACCAATTATCAAAAAGTTTCTCAAATACTTCAATAGTCCAGTACCAGATCCCAAATACTTCAATTATCAAAAAGTTTCTCATATATAATAAAACTTACATCTCATTGATTCCAAAGAAAAAGAAACCAGTGTCACCGGTGGACTTTAGACCAATTGGATTATATAACAGAACATATAAACTGATATCCAAATTATTGGTCAATCGAATGAAGCCGCTAATGACAAAAATTGTTGGCCCGTACCAAGCTGCATATGTTTCTGGCAGACTCATACAAGATAATACAATTATTGCTCAAGAACTCATACACTCCATGAAGAAGAAAAGTAACACAGGAAGGTTAGCACTAAAGCTGGATATGTCAAAGGCGTTTGACAGACTGGAGTGGAATTTCCTGATGAAGGTTCTCAAAGCATTTGGATTTTCAGAAGACTGGTGCCAGATGATTCATCAGTGCATAAGTACAACAAGATTGGTTGTACTTCTCAACGGCTCACCTTGCAAAGAATTCCAACCTACAAGAGGCATTCGACAAGGTGATCCGTTATCCCCATACTTGTTTATACTCGCAATGGAGTTTCTGTCTAGAACTCTATGTGCACCACATGAAAACAAGTGTATTGAAGGGTTCTCAATCTCAAGAGATGCCCCAGCAATCAATCATCTGCAATTTGCAGATGATTGTATGATCTTCACAAAGGCCAATCTAGAATCAGTAAATCATCTCAAGCACACCATGCAGCAGTTTGGAGAGCAATCAGGACAAGTGATCAATTATGATAAGTCTGCAATCCACTTTAGCAAAGGAGTATCAGCTGAATTAAGTGAAGAACTCAGAAGCACATTGGGTGTAGTGTTCGTGAACAGTAAAGAAAAATATCTAGGCTCTCCATTGCTTATTCTATTGGGAAATCAAAGACGGAGGGGCATTTGAAGACATAAAAATCTCCTTTGAAAAGCGCTTCACTGACTGGCAATCTAAAACTCTTAACCAAGGAGGGAGAACAACTATGGTCAAGCACGTGCTAAATGCTATACCTTCATATCAGATGAGCACATTTCAACTGCCTAAAACTCTAATATTTGAGTTAGAGAGTCTGGAAAGGAAGTTTTGGTGGAGATATAAGTCCAACAGGGGTGCATGTCTAATATCCTGACAAGTCCTTTGCAAATCTAAGGAAGTTGGTGGACTAGCATTTCGTGAACTAGAAGCTTTAAACAAGGCTCTACTTACAAAAATTGCATGGAGAATTGCAACTCAAACAGAGGCGTTGTGGGTTCGTATACTGAAAGCTAAGTATTTTCCTAATGAGGAATTTATTCACACCAGCGTAGACAAGGAAGACACATCTTATGTATGGCAAGGAGTGGAAGAAGGATTGAATACACTCAAAAGAAACTGCATCAAACTGGTTAACAATGGCAGAACTACTAATATTTGGATGTACTGTTGGGTGATGAAGGTCTTGTTACTACAAGGTGCACTTTTTATCATCAACTGAGATTGGTTAATGAACTGATGCTGAAAGACTCTAATAATTGGAATGCAGGCCTAGTTCGTTCTATATTCTCTACAGAAATTTCCAACAAGATCCTGAGCATGACGGTTTGTCATGAGGAAGAAGATGCAATCATATGGAAACCAGCTAGAGATGGGCGTTTTACGTTAAAAGTGCGTACACAACAATTACAAATGGGCAGTACAACACTCCAGCTGCGAATGATCCAATAACTACAGATACTTGGAAAGCATTATGGAAGTTCAAAGCTCCACATCGCATAAAGATCTTCATTTGGAAATGTCTAAAAGACATAGTTCAAACTAAAGTCAGATTAGCCAGAGTAAAGAAAGAAATAAGCACTACTTGCACCATATGCAAGAACAGTGAAGAAACATTACACCACTACTACTGGATTGTGAGCACGCAAGAGCAACATGGGGACTACTCAATGTTAACATTGGCCAAATAAGCTCCAGCTGCACGACAATAAGTGGATGGTATCATGGTTTGATAGCCCAGAAATTCAGAACTCTGAAGAACAGCTACAATGGAGCATTAGAGTTATGGTAGGATGTTGGATATTATGGAAGGAGAGATGTGAACATGTTTACCAAGGAAAAAAGCTCAACCCAATATCGACGGCAGCTAGAGCACAATTCCACATTAGAAGTTTCCAGTTCTCTGGAGAATTCAGCACAGTTAGGCAAACAGCAGCAAGAACTAATAACATCACTTGGCTTCCACCAGATGCAGGAATCATAAAACTTTATTCAGATGCATCTTATGACATTGATACTGGTAAATTGGGTATAGGACTGATTTCTCGTAATTCTACAGGTGATGCAGGAGCGGCAAAGGGAGGATACTATGAAGGAATCATAGATGCAGAGGAGGGGGAATGCTTGGGGATCAAAGAAGCGTTGGGATGGGCACTGAAGTTGCAGCTGCAGAGCATCATAATAGAAGCGGATGCAGAGGTGGTGGTGAAGTCCATCAATGCTAACTTTCCCCTTGTCAGATGGGAAAATAGGAAGCATATAAGAGACATTTAATTTCTAGTTAAAAGAAAAGGTAATAGTGTCGCTGATAAAATAGCTAAACACTGTCGAAATAAGGCTCTTAATTTTGAGCAATTAGGATGTTTGGATCCCTAGATTACGGAACTGGTAAACAGGGATAAACTATGTATTACTTCTGTTTAGATTCAATAAAATGCTTCCTTTATCAAATAAAATAAAATAAAATAAAATAAAATAAAATAAAAAAATCCTAGTATGTGAGTCACAATACTCGTGCCTTTTAGTTGATGCAAATGCAATAGTGTAGTGCGCCTACTTTGAGAGAGAATTTCGGTTATCATAGAGTTTTTGCAAGTGTTTGCCTAACAATAACATTCAGCACTCTGTCATTTGTTGGGCACTTGGGATGGGACAGAGAGACAGGGATGAGAAGCGTACCAACACCAGAACTATATATTTCTGACAAAATGGGGGCTACCGCAACTAAATTTGGACAACACGTTTTCTAGTGCCAAAACAAGCATCAACCAAACATTATTTTACAGTAGAGAGCCCCCCAGCAAGAAATATTCACAACATGACCAGGTAAAATATGAAAATTTCACAGCATGGTGCAGGCAAACACGTAAAATATGAATACTCCAGAACTACCCAGCCATGTAGTCAAAAAGTGGCATCTTCGTGTGACCAATAAATACATCCTGGACATGAATCTGGTGAACCATATTTAATCTTCACCAGAAAGCATAAGCCTTGGCCGCTTAGCAATATGGTTATGTTCACCTAATTCTGACTTTAAATCCTCTTCAATTAATTGCACATCATGATGGTCTTTACTTAATCCAGATCTTCCATCATCGCCATTTAACTGCAGGTCATCTTCTGGAGAATTCCTTTCCTCGCTAAAAAAATTATTCTCTTCAGGGGACATGGCAGCTGGAGAGTTGTCTTTGCAAGAGAGAAATCCTTCATTCTCAAATACGTCAGTGTTTCTTTCCATCCCTTGGGATCCTAAAACCAAAAAATTATCTGTCCTATCAATTGGGCGAGAACCATAAACACTTTCTCTAGACGCATTTGCTTCCTCTGTTTGTTCTTGCTGATTTTGTGATGCAAAATCTCTGGTTAAGGAGAGCACATCAAACCTTAATTCGGATGAATCCTGGTACCCAAAGCTGGCTGCCGGAGGGATTGAGTTATCATTATGTTCCTCGAGGTTCATGGAAAAGCCGCCTATATTACATAATGGCTCTGCTTCTCCAACATTTTTCGGCACGTATGAGGTTGAACAAGTTTCAAATGCCAGTTCACCTGTTTCCCAACCACCTGCTGCACCTGATAGTGACGTAATCCCCTCTTGGGATTCTTCTCCTTCCTATTTGTTTGCAAACCAGAAATTTGTTAAATGAAATGCTACTCAATCTTGATGATGCCAAAGTTTAGATGATTAGAAAGGAACAGAAAGCTTGGGAATAGGAAAAGAAGAAAATGTTACCTCTATTGGTGACATACCATACTTTGACGTGTGAGGAAGTGAATGCTGATCAAAGGCTGGATACTGCTCAGGTGGAAAGGTTTCAGCTGTACCGCCTGACTCGAAATACTCCCTGTAAACCGATCCTTGATCTCTACCAAGTTGAGCCTCATTCTTAGATGATCTTTCCAAAAGATTCATTTCAATGCCTGGTTCCACAGTGGGCAAAAATGAATTACTATCACCAATCCCGGACAAACTGCTCCTCCCAGAAAGAAATGCTAGTCCATCACTAGAAGCAGCTTCAGGGGTTACAGGAGAATGATCATCAACAAGTTTTTGGATTAACTTCTTCATACGAGCACGCTTCAGAGAAGCTTCAGAAGGTGGAAACCAGTTGATGTTAAGCTGAAAAGATGAGTTCATACATCTAGTTTTTAAATTGCATCATATACGGTAAATAGTAAACTTAAGCATAAAATAAATATAATCCACATCCAGTTCAGTGGCTTTGTGGTTGAATGGGGTTTCTACACTATGCTCTATGATATGGTCAGAAAAGCAAGACATGATTCAGAATCAAGGATGTACTGACACAAGCAAATAAGTAGGTCTGTATAATTAGAACTCTAAGAAAATAACAGAACTTAGTAAATAGTTGACAAACAAGAGCATCACTTACGAAATTGGAAGACTTCGATATATTTAAGGGGCTGAAGCTATTTGGAGCATCTTCCAGAAAGCATTCCACATAGTGAAGCAAGAAGAGGCCACAATCAAAGGAGTTCTCCTGCTGCGGCAGCTGCGGTACAATGGGTGTCAGGATGTTAAGAGTTTTTTGTCATTTATCCTCGCTAGAAAATTTAAGATCAAAGACTTAAATCAAATTACAGTAAAATAAATGTGGACTGAAGGCAACCAAAAATACCTCAAGATTAATAAACCGTAAATTTAGGAATTTGGATGATAGATCTGCAGATGATTCTGCATGCCTCTCTTTCCACTCCTCCCATAAGTAACTGCACACTCAATTTACATGATTTAAGAATATAATTCGCATTCTTGAGCAGGTAAGATCACGCAATGCACAGAACCTCAGAATATAATATTTGTGAACAAAAAATATCTAGCAAGAGAATGTTTCGTAACTACCAAACGATCTTCATTCAAAGGGGAGCAAGACATAGTAAAAGAAAAAAACCTATGAAAACAATGTAAACACCTTATTGGTATTTCCACTTACAATCCAGGTCATATCAGATGGTGAATGTTTAAGGTAACAGACCTCTGAATTAGATTTTGGAGACCTTTATGACTTCCTTTGATAGAATCCATATGCAGTATGCAAGGCATTTTGTGGGAGTCATCAGTTTCTTCACCTGGAAACAGCTAGTAAAGCTGAATATACGAAGAAAATATGAACCAGAGTGTTGCAGAATAAATCTCAAATGCATAAGAATTACCTTTAGATTTAGCCACTTCCCCAAGATTGCAAAGGACAATCAAACTCCAATGAAGACTGTTACAAAAGATAAATGATCATTCATTCAACACACATGTAAGAATGGGAAGAAAAAAAAGTGTTAAACAAGCAAAATTTTATAGTTGAACACTTACTTAAAATTTACAGGAATGAAAATGTAATCCTTTCCAAAAAGATTCACTTTTCTAGTCCATTTGCGAACACGTAAAAAAGCTGCCCTGCCTTCTGAAGCACTGGATGGATCTTTGTCCAAATCAGCTAGCTTGCGGAAGAAAAAACTATTAAAAAAGTGGAACCTATGCTGGTCCTCAGGTTGGATCTTATCCTTCAAATATCTGCCAGTCATTTAGAATCGTAATAGTGTCTTCAGAATCTTCGCAGTGGTTTATAAACATAAGAAATATCATGCACGCTAAAAAAAACTGCAACTGGTGTGTGCTGGCTAAGATAAATTGACCAAAAATAGCCTTCTGAGATTCCACTCTCTGAAAAAACAACATACAACTCCACAAAAAGAGAGTGTATGCTCACTTCAACTTACTTGATATAGAAGTCAATGAGAGTATCATTGATGAAAGTCTCTGGGTGTAATAGCTCAACGTCTCTCTTACTTATAGAAACAGCATCAGGATCGCCCTTTGGGTAGATGACCTCATCAAAATGCTTTCTGAGAATTTACAAAACATTATACTGAGGAAACATGTGTATGTTTTCATCACAATCCACAATCTGACAAAACAGAAAAAAAATAAAACTGTATCGATTTACTCACTCGCGTAAATAGCGCTCCAAAGAGAATGTGCTGTTTTGACCCATATGGTCACCTTCTAACCTTGCCATTCCGTTGCTGAGAGCACAATCATGAAACAATATCTCTTTCAGTGCACATATTTGCCAACATAGAAAAGAAAAAGAAACAGCTGAATACCTAAATGCTCATGTAGCAAACCAATTCAACAGACCATGTATAAACTCAAGTCCAACTCAAAACTGACTTCGCAAACTAAAGCCAGCTTTCAATCTGTTATCGGGCACTTATACCATTGGTCTTATTGTGTCAAATTGGTTTCCTCTATATCTTATACTAACACATTTTCCAACTCAACTTTTAGAGGATATGGATATACTAACAAATTTGGACAATCCTCAAATGTTTATTAATATTAAAGGAAAAGAACTTACCCTGTCAATTCATACCATACAGCTCTGTATCTAGCATTCAGTGACAGGATTTTTTCCTGCTTCTGAGCCCACCGATCATCATAAATTGCAAAGTTCAACTCAACAACGTCTACAGATACGGTAAAAACAACAGTAGCTATAGTTACTCACAAAAAGGATATAATCTTTGTGTGTGTATATAAAGGATGAAAACTAAGGCAAGTGTAAAAGTTTATCGATATAACGCTCAGTCAAGTAATCTCAACGCACTGAAACATTTTGCAGCATGGACACTGACCTGGAGGCCCATGCGAATCTCCCACTACAGCAGCTTCTCTTAAACGAAGCTTAACTAGAGCCGTTTCAACCTGAATACAGCAAACATATGTTAGTAAATCTTATGCAGACTGCAGCCACAGCCACAGCCACGGCCAAATATAGCATAAAAGAAGATAGGAAGAGCGGTGGAACCTACCATATCACACCACTTAGACTCAATATGAGTGACATCACAAATTGACCATTCTGATCTAAAACATTCCTTGTCTCCAAGTGTATTTGTACCCTCGAGTTTAACACCACTACTGGAAAAAATCAGCGAGGAATCTGTACAATATTTGTCCCCAAATGTGATATAATCAGGGGAAACAACTACCACATCCATTGGTTCCTGCCATAACACCAAGAAGGAGCAGTTAAGGATGAGGAACCTCTGTATAAAGAAGAATCAATACTTCCTGTAGCGTACAACCTCTATAAGGTATAAACACTACCAGCTTAGTATAAAACAGCTAGAAATATTCTCAGGATCTAGTCCTCCAGACTCAGTTTAAGGCTTTGCTCTCAGAAAACCATGTCAGGGCAATTTTTTAATTCAAAATGTTTAAAGGCAATACAGATGGTAAACACGCTTACCAATTGCAGACCAGCAGAAAAAGAATGGGAAGCTGGATCCCCTAAATAGCCTGAAATTATATACATCACAGAAGGATAGTAAAGGTAATTTACAAGAAAACCCCTCTGAAATTCTACTAATAAATCCATATTGAACTCTAAATTCTGGGAAAATTAACCTTCGTTTTCCCCAAGATCGGAAGAAGAAGGTGATGATGGACAGCTTGAATCACCGTCATCTGAGAAGTCATTGGCTTGCGAATCAATGCCATCCATATGCCTCAACTGAAAATTAGCTTCATTGGAAACTACAAAAAAATAACTCAAATTATTTTATGCCATAGCGTATAACATGAAACACTTTTCTTCCCATGAGCAAAAAAAAAAAAAACATCCCTACAAGCTAATTTGTTGTTGCATTGCTCCAAAACCGCCAAGGTACGTGGCTGCTTCTTACATAGTTATAGTTTAAGTTGGTATTCTCTGAATCAATGGGATAAACACTTTGGGAATGGAGTTAAAAGAAGCGCTTGAGGAAACAGATCTGGGATATTATACCCAGGCAATAGATGAAGTATTTGGATTGAGAGAGACAGCATAATTTTTGGAGTAAATATTGCTCCATTGATAGGATGGTCACTGCTGTCAAATGCATAATGT
>JAJJMA010014226.1:0-17631 GCA_023529015.1 Papaver nudicaule | reverse complement strand
GGAAAGAAGATCTAGAAAAATTAAGTTAGTTAGGATAGCCGTCAAGAGGGCATAAAAGCAGAACCACCCTAAAATCTCGCAGTCAGATTCTGTTACAATTACTAGGCGTCTGTCAGACCCATAGTACACTGCAATAGATGCCTTGGACCTCATGGGTTTGTTGATTTTTGCAGGGGTTGTCGTCATGACTTCGAGATCGAATCTGATTCCGAAGCAGGGAGTGGGCTCATCGAGACACAGAACAGGCTCTTCGAGACCAAACACGAGACAAACGACTAGTAAAGGACTTTCCCCTGAAGTAGTAGTGAGCACAGTCCAGCATCGAGAACGGATACCCGAGGACGGGGTACTTATGGAGGACTTGTGACCTGATGGAGATGGACTTCCAGCGCAGCAAATACCCAATATTGAGGAAGGGGAGGAAGCCGAGGAGATACCAGCCAATACAGTTCAAGAATAAAGGCCAGCCGAGGAAGATCTCGCGAGGGTCGCTCAGCTGAAAAAAGACATCAAGAGGAAGAGGAGAATTAGGAAGCTAAAGCAGCAACTTCAGGAAGCAAATAAAAAGGCGGCAGAAAAATCAGCATCTAATTACAAAAGGGATAGCGAGGGACATTTTTATCATGAAAGATATCATTCGAAACGACCCACAGTATCAAGAAGTAATACCGAAGCATCAAAAAATACCACTAAGCGAGGAAGTGGGGCATCGAGCCATCCGACTCAGCTAAGCATTCATTCTAAGAGAATCAACATACGTCTTGTGTACGAAAGCGAGCTTGCGAGGAAACAAGTTGAAGCCGAAGCATTACGGAAGGTTCTAGCGGACGAGGTCAAAGCTATGCGAGTGAAACTCCATCACAACCGAGTCCAACCGAATGTAAATGTGAAGCTGACATAGGCAATCAACAAAGTGAATCGCTCCCCTTTAAGTTTCGAGCTCCTAAGCAAACCTATATCGGTCAAATGTACCATGCCAATCTTTGATTCTATATTTGATGGTTCGGGAGATGCAACCCATTATATTAAAATATACCAAAGACAATTTCTAGCATGGGAGGACAAGGACGAGGTGATTTGCAAGTATTTTCCCTCAAGCTTAAAAGGAGAGGCTCTGGCTTGGTTTGATAGCCCCCCAACTTCTCAATTACAGCCTTTCCAGAAGCTTTAATCACCTGATCCTTGCGAGCGGTGTTCTATCTGGACGAGGTCCCGAGGTTTTTCTACAAGTTGTAGTTTCCTCGTTAAAAAAATCGCTGGTGTCTTGTGTGCTTTAGTTTCCGTATTATATTATTTGATTATATAATTAAAGCAAACACAAGAAGTACGTTATTAATAACCTGATCGTTGTCCCCAATCCATCCATTGGATTTACCAAGACTTTGTCTTGTGTCGGACTGATCCCTTGAGATCCAAACTCAGGTTATTTATATTTGATATTGATTTTTGAGATCGTCCAGATCTGACCATAAGACTCGTGAGCCCAAAAAAAAAGTTGGTAGTATTTCGGTACCCCTGCTTTTTCAATTGGTATCAGAGCCGGTGAACACATAAAAAACGTAATTGTCTGTGTTTATCGCGGCTTGTGAGTTATAGAACAAAGCATAAGAGCTTGTAACGTACCACCAAAGTTTGATGGCACAAACTACCTATGGTGGAAGACTGCAATGAGATCGTTTTTGCAAGCCTGGGATTTCAAACCTTGGGTTTATGTCGAAAAAGGATATACACCACCTACTACTCTAGTTGGTGAAGTATTTGTCCCCAAAGACATAGCGGATTACGATGACGTGGAAACTCTCGCCGCTAAGCAAAACTATGATGGGCTTAACGATATCATCCATGCAGTATCACCTGATCTTTTCCATCACGTGGCCACATGTGCAACCTCGCAAGAGGCTTGGATTAGATTAAGGACCGTGTTCGAAGGGAATTCAGCAGAAAAAGAAGATAGACTTCAAAACCTCACGTCTGACTGGGAGAACCTTCGAATGCTTGAGGATGATACTTTTGAATAATTTAACCACAAATTGTCTGAGATAGTAAATACCTGTCACACTTTAGGAAAAGCTATTCCGGAAAGGGACATTGTGTGTAAAATTCTGAGGTTATTACGCTCAAGGTACGAATCAAAGAAACATGTCATCCAGGAAGTTCATGGCTTAGACATAACAAGAAGTGACCTTGTTGCTAAGCTAAAGATCTTCAATCATGAGCGAAAAGATGAAAAGAAATCTATCGCTTTTGGAGATGCAAGCACTCCATGTACCTCCTCTCCATTGAAATTGTCATGGGATGATGAGTGTGAAAACCTTGACAATGAAGAAGTGGACACTGAACTGTCTCTGATTATTCAACAACTGAAAGATCTTCTCAGATCTAGAACAGACAGGCAATTCAGGAGCAGAGGATCCTTACCAGCATTGAAACTTAATCCTGACCGGGATGAGGATGATCTAGCTGATGTGCAGTGTTTTAAGTGTTGAGGCTTTGGACACATGAAAGACATATGCCCTAGTAAGGAATACCATAAAAGGGATAATGTTCTTTCAGCACGATTCGATGATATGCCTGACCAGTATGAATTCGATTAGATCATGAAGAAACTGCTTTAATGGCTGGGACTTCAGATGAACGATCTAAACACGTTGATTTGAAAAACATTTTAATTCATCAGTTGATCAGTAAGAGCGAGGACCTTGTTCAAGAAAACAATCAGTTAAAATCTGATCTTAAAAAGGTAGAGAAAACCCTTCTCCTGAAAGATCATGAACTTGAGAAATTAAGTAGTGATCTCTCCTCAACTTTATCGGTTAAAGATTAAGAAATTTATGCCTTATAGAAATAATGATCTCCAAAGGCTATCTGGTAGCTTAGATTGTTAGGGCATTGTCCGGTCAAACCCACTAGCGTTGGTATGTCAAGCTCGTTGTCAGTTTTAGGTGTCAAAATACAATTCTTGATTTAGCCTACTAGAGTTTAGATTTCGGAATTGGGATATGGACTAAGTAGTAGAGACCTTGAAGACGAAGACTGTGAAGACAAAGAAGACATCAATTATTCTTCATCGACAAAGGTTAGTAGGAGTTATGACTTTTATGAAAATTCTTCTATTCTACTTACTCTATCTTTCAAAATAGTCGGCTACTTTAGTAGTGATATTAATAGCGACTGAGATCGTGTTCTTGTCTACATGACCATGAGTTATGTTGGTATTTGTTCCCACGAATACTAAGTTTACAAGAATGCATGAGATAGATTCGATACCATTTGTCAATTGCAATGGTTTGCTTGCAAATCACTTGTTGGATATGGGTGAATCTAAAGGAGTACTCTTGAGCAAGAGTCCAGTGGATCATAGCTGAGGGCGTATAACACGTCTAAGTACTGGCCCAGCCCAGAACTTCCAGCGGATCCAAGTTAAACCCTAATCTGGAAAACGACGGTTTCCGAACCGTACGGTGGACTGAGACTCGGAATTTCTCCTGAGTTCCAAAACATCAATTTGTACGCGTACTAATACGTGAACCTCAGTGGTTGAAATCGGAGTAACCTGTAACCTTGGTAACCTGATCACGTTCTTGTCTATTCTACGGTCCTTCTCTTCTTATATAAGGTCATTCAAGAATTGACACGTTACACACAGGGTTGAAAGGAAGCAATGCACGGCTGCACTCGGTGTTGTAAGACCTAGTTATCTCCAGTTGTATAAGTTTCTTAAGTGATTCTTCGTTTACAACTGAGGTAGAGACAAGTTGGGCATAGTTTACTCGGTTTACTTGTTAGCCCCCACTTGTAATTAGATTTTCGTATGACCTGGAGCAATCCGAAGGAAGTCACTTTGTGTATGTCAAACTGATAGAGGACAGTTCAAACATACAGTTGATAATTAAGGTTGCAAAGCCGGAATTGTTGACACAAGCCTTTAATAGCGGTTAAAAAAACTCCTAGGCTTGTAAAGGACGTCAGCTAGGGGAATCAAGTGTGTGACGATCTATGGAGGATCTAGAGAACTTAGGAGTGCAACAGTATCCAATTCGCTTGGAGGGCTTGAGTTGGTCTCTGCTACATCCTAGACCGAAGTCTTATAGTAGGCTAGTGTTTGTAGACAGTTTGTACTGTGTGGTGTTCAATCTGGACGAGGTCCCGAGGTTTTTCTACAGGTTGTAGTTTCCTCGTTAAAAAAATCTCTGGTGTCTTGTGTGCTTTACTTTCCGCATTATATTCTCTGGTTATATAATTAAAGCAAACAAAAGAAGTACGTTATTAAATAACCTGATCGCTGTCCCCCAGTCCATCCATTGGATTTACCAAGACCTTGTCTTATCGGAATGATCCTTTGAGATCCAAACTCAGGTTAACGGATCTGGATATTGATTTTTGAGATCGTCCAGATCTGACCATAAGTCTCACGAGCCCAAACGAAAAGTTGGTTCTATTTCGGTACCCCTGCTTTTTCACAGATAAAGTAGCAGCGATGTTATTTGGTCAAAAAGCCTTTGGAAACACCAATGAGTTAGGGTTCAATAGGAACACGTACACCAAGAACAGTACTTTCATAATAGCTGGATCCAGTCCTCCATCTAATGAAAAACACAAGGGTGTACCTGAGAAAGCTAAAACTCAGGATGAAAAACCTTCCAAGAGCTGCCAGTACTGTGGCAAATCTAGACATGTCTAAGAAAGGTGTCGTCTGCTTAAGGGAAATAGAAAAGTTTTAAACAAGCTTCAAGCCTATATGGATAGAATGAACAAAGCCCTGAAGCAATTCAAGGGAGCATTGAAAAACGTGGAAAGTTCAAGAGGAAATGAAAAGGGTAAGAAAAACTCTCAACCCGAATCAGTCTCTAGCAACCACTCTACAATCAACACCCTGTGTGAGTCTAGTACTCACACTCCAACTGTTTAATCGCAGTTAGGGGATGCATCCTCACATTATGACTTGTATGTGTGAGGCATGCAGTTGATATCAGGAATTCGTTCCTTGTATTGGTTGTTCAGGTCACTAGTAGAAATACTATAAACATATTTCCCAAAGAGTTCTACTCCATGGAAATTTTGTTTCTGACTGTATAAACTCTGCCTGTCAGACTTCAGGGGTTTTAGTTTGTGAACCGGTTCGTGAACCTTTCGCGTCATAAAAATCTGGAAGATTCCCTTAAGTCTTTCAAAAAAACTAAAACTCACTCCTCTTGAGATATATATATATATATCGTTCATACAATCCAGTAAGTCATAATCAGAGATGGCTTATGTTACAAGAAGTGTTACGGGGAGTTGTAAAAGTGAAGCTGTGAAAGTTGAGCTCTGTGAAGGGATTACACGCAAGAGAAAGAGGACTCCTGCAGAAACTTTGGACTACATCCGTAAGTTTCCTGATCCAGAGACTCATGCTATTAACTCGAGAGAAACTATTGATGAATATTCACACATGAGAAAGTACTTTTTGTATAAAATCGATTACGAAAGGAAGAAAGCTATTTTCCATGAAGACAAAGCCCAAAGCTTCAGGAATAGCTGTGCTCATTATACATCATTGTTACGTGCTTTAACTGGTCTTTCTAAAGAGGATACTAGGAATATTGCACGCATCATAGATAATTTCTTTGATGAAGTCATATCACGAGATTGTGAAGACAAAAATTGAGGTCATACGACTTTGTTATCGTGTCTTCATATAAGAGTAGTTTGCCTTTTTATACTTTTTAGAGTTTTTCAGCATGTACTACTTTATTTCATTGATAAAAGTTCTTTTTAGATGATTATTAATGATGTTTGCAATACTTGATTTGTCTACCTCAATCTTATTGCAACACGTAGCTCTTCCCATTACCTCGGTAGTGATGCAAAGTTATGTCTACTACAAAAGTTAAGCTTTTTCTCATGATCAAGAAACTTTTGATTGTATGATTTTTAGGGTTTTCACAAACTCGGAATCATATACTCTTTTCCAAAAATCTGGCTAAGGGAAAGAGATTATAAACAAAGGTATACTGGATAACATTAAATTGTTTTGCCCATGTTAGGCTTTGTATGTTGTTCTTTATTGATAACACCACATGGGGGAGAGTTTTTAATTGAGCTTGCGCTTAATAACAAATCTTTTTGGGGAGCGTGGATGTGGAATATTAGGAGAAAAGTGTGTCTATATTTCTCCAAAGTTGAATCAACTTAGAGATCATCGTCCTGATTTCCTAGTTATGTCATCTTAAACTTGGTATGCGAGTACTTAGCTTAACCTATTCCATAGGTTTATGAAACCCTTGTCTCGAACTACTTTGTCATATTTTTGTGACAAATAGGGGGAGAATACATATGGTTCTTGTTCTTGTGGTTCATAATTATAGGGGGGGAACATCATGTGCTTACTTGCTGTACATTTTCAAAGTATCTAGTAAGGGGGAGTAATTTACGTTAAGAAGAAGCTTCATATCAGGTATGAGTAGAATCACTTTAAAAGTTTTGATACACGGACTTTAAAGTTTGCTCAGATTCTTACTCTTTGCACAAACAACATGTGGGATTAGCATATTAACCCATGTAAGCTTGAGCGTACCTTTGTGGTTGTTTGAGCTGGATATGTTGTAGGTGCTGTCTACGAATTCATCAACAAGAGTTAAAAGAACACATCAAGACTCAAGGGAGAAGTTGAAGAATTCAAGAAATCAAGATACATATGGTTAGTACTTAATTGTATATCTTTTGAATCCATATGTAAATTGGTTTTGTCACTAAAATTGACAAATGGGGAGATTGTTAGGGCATTGTCCGGTCAAACACACTAGCGTTGGTATGTCAACCTGGTTGTCAGTTTTAGGTGTCAAAACTCAATCTTGATTTAGCCTACTAAAGTTTAGATTTCAGAATCGGGATATAGACAAAGTAGAAGAGACCTTGAAGATGAAGACTGTGAAGACAAAGAAGACATCAATTATTCTTCATCGACAAAAGGTTAGTAGGAGTTATGACTATTATGGAAATTCTTTTATTCTACTTATTCTATCTTTCGAAATAGTCGGTTACTTTAGTAGAGATACTAATATCGATTGAGATCGTGTTCTTGTCTACATGACCATGTGTTATGTTGGTATTTGTTCCCACGAATACTAAGTTTACAAGAATGCGTGAGATAGATTCGATACCATTTGTCCATTGCAATGGTTTGCTTGCAAATCACTTGTTGGATATGGGTGAATCTAAAGGAGTACTCTTGAGCAAGAGTCCAGTGGATTATAGATGAGGGCATCTAACACGTCTAAGTACTGTCCCAGCCCAGAACTTCCAGCGGATCCAGTTAAACCCTAATTCTGAATTAAGGCGGTTCACGAACCGGTTCGTGAACAGTGACTTGGGATTTTCTCCTGAGTTCCAATGCATCAATTTGTACACGTACATGTACGTGAACCACAGATGCGATGTATCTGGCCGGAATTCAGAAGGACGGTTTGCGAACCGTCCAAGGTGAATATTCTCTGGGATTTTCACACGGGTTAAACTCTGACTCCTTCGTCTCTTAGTTGGACTTGTTGTGAGTGTAGAAAATGCTTTTGCCAAATGAAGGTATCCCAAAGGTGAAGTTGTACAAGGATATTATCAGCGAGAAGCATGGAATCATCAGTGAGAGCCCTTGGCGAGCTATCCAGTTAGAGGACCAGCGTGGAGAGGATCAAAGGTTATATCATGAAGATACGAGGGAAGGACAAGTGAGCGGAGCAATGACAGCGAGAGAAAGACACTACAGCGGAGGTAGTTGAGAAGTAGTTAAGCATTTATTACCTGTCAGAACGGATATATTGTCAGGGTTGACTTGTTGACTCAGTGGATACCTCGTCAGCAATCCTTATCCTTAAGAAGACTTGGCCGCCAAGACTTGTTAGAAGAAACACCAGCTCGGCGATGGAGTCTGTCGGCGAGTGAAGACAAAGTATGTTAGAATAGTCATTGTTGGTATTAGCTGTTACCCACTATGTAATATCCTATAAATAGTGAGAGAACCCAATGGAAAAAGGGTTGGACATTTCTTGGTTTGGTCTAGAGAGAGGAAAAGTTATTACTTGCTCTCCTTAGCCAGTACCGAGATTAGGGTTCTAATTGAGAGATCAAACTTAGAAGATTAGCAAGGTGAGAGTTGTAATAATACTTATTCTAGTGGAAATCCTTGGATGTAGTCCTCATTGAGGAGGGCGAACCAAGTAATATCGCTGTCAAGTATCTCTAACTCTTAATCACTCCTTATCTTGTGTATATGTATGATTATGTGTATACTTGTGTATGTTTATTTGGGTGTACTGTCTAAGATCTACCCTTTGGGATTTTAGACAGTTACATTTTGGCGCTAGATTAGGGTTTGAACTTGTTTTTTCCTTGTTTTTCATCATGATTTGAAGGGATCAGTATGCATATTATCTTGTTTCTATAATTGCTTGTTGAATTCTCTCCTGTGTTAGTTACTCCTTGACTTACAGTGCTATTTTTGGTAAAAAAAATACCCGTTGATAGCGAAGTTTAAGTTCATAACTTTGTCGTTTCGCATAATAATTCATCAACTTCATCACATATTTCACTTTTATAACATGGGTATGTAATAGAATCTACTTTGTAGAAAAAATGCTATTTTTGGTATGTCTAAGACATAGCGTACGGATGGCTACCTGTCTTGAAGAAAATATGCTACTTTGGGTATGTTTGGAGGAAATATAGATATATATTCTTGGTTGTGGTTAATAGTTGCTTATTCAAAGCATTACTTCCTGGCGAAAACATGAGTGTTTTTGGTTTAGATGTCACTATAAATAGCATCTTTAAGCCTATTTTTGGAGTCCCCATGCTAGCTGTAACAATGCATTTCTAGAAAGTTTTGATCAGGATACAAGCAAAATGTTTTCAAACTTTTCAAAAAATTGGTCGTCGTACACTTTTCAATCGAAATCTCTTGTATAACTTTAAAAGTTTAAAGTTTGAACCTTTTTGAAAAGTTTAGTGAAGATTACCATGCTAGTCCTTCTTGTCATGATGAGGTCATTCTCTGTATGTGATTACAGTCTGGTCTGTTATTTTTTGTCATTTCTTAAACAACATTCTGAAAAGTTATCCAACTACCTCCACTAACTCGTTTAACACTTACCCACAGTACTAACAGAGTAATACTGTCAGGAAATGTGTTTGTCTTCTTTTACAGATCTTTGACGAATGGGTTCTAGGGGTAAGAGTAGCAGAGCTCCGGCGGGTAGGCCTCCAAGGTATCCAATCACACCTACCCCGTTGACATTTCCCAATCGACCCACCATCAGAAGCAGAGCACCAGAGCCAGCAGGGTTGCCAAGTTCTCTTTTCGCGAGACAAGATTTACCACGACAGCCATCTGTGTAGCAACAAGTCAATCAAGATGAAGTTCTGCTAGAGGATATCACTCACCTGGAGGATGTAGCGGCGGCAGTCGTACCTAATGAGTTGTTACGAAGAGTAAGCGAACCAGTTGGTGGCGTTAGAACAACCCAAACGATGGTTGGCGAGTCATCTAATGCAGCGGGTCAGCGGGTGGCACCCATAATGTAGTAGGAGATGCTACCAGGGCGACAGATACAACTCAAAGGATCGTCAGCGAAGCATCTAATGTATTGGCGGTAACTCCAGCAGTGGTCGTTGAACCCCTCATAGCGGAAGACGCTCATCAAGTCGCCAGTGGTAGTGGTACAGCAGTAGCACCTGGCGTAACTTTGGATAGACCCATAGTAGTGGCCGATAACACAGGTTCCACTAATACAACGGAGACCTTACTAAAGAAAATACTTGAGGCAAACAACCGGCAGGCGGCTCAGATGCAGCTACAAATGCAATTGCAAATGGAAACCGTTTTGCAGAGTCACAGAGAATTGATGGCGGAGAATAGGAAGATAATACAGAGCAGAAGTCATACGTCTCTTTCACGCACCACTCGCGGTTCAGAAAGAAACAGGTCTAGCACAATAGAAGTTTCTGACTCGTCAGCAAAATATGATGAGTGAGGCAGAAGGAAGGAAACATCCAGAAGGAATAGCGAAGGCTACGATGATTCAGGAAGGAGAGATGAAATGGATAGGGGAATCAAAAAAGAGCTTCGCCGACTAAAACACAAAGTGGCGGCGATGGGAGAATCCTCAAAAGAGTCAAAGTTTGAAACAACACCCTCTGAGGCAAAGAAGACGCCCTTTAAAGAATGTATTACATATGGTCACGTCTCTACAAGGTTTACTATGCCAAAGTTCTCGTCCATCTTTGATGGAACGGGGGATCCTTCTCAGCACTTAAGAAGTTATAAGCGAGACTTGGCGGCATGGGTAAACTCAGACCCCATAATGTGCATGGCATTTCCCGCCACTCTCAAAGACGAAGCTTTGGCTTGGTTTGATGGGTTGGACGAAGGTAAAATTGGTTCATTCAGCAAATTGGAGAGAAAATTCTTGCGCACGTACATTCAGATTAATAGAAGTCGCCCAGGTGTGGAAAGATTGTTTAACATCAAGAAAAGACCATCTGAGACGTACAGAAGTTTAATTCAGAGATGGAGAAAGCTTTGTAGCGAAGTAGGCACAGCGGTATCTGATAAGGATAATATAAGAGCGTTCATTAAATCTATGGAGACGTCAGACCCTATGTATTAAAATCTATTCTAGGATGCACCGAAAGACATGAAATCTATAAGAGCTAAGCAAAATGAATGGATAAATTATGAAGGAATTCAGGCAGAGGAGCTTTCGCTTAAAGAAGGAAAGAGTAAAGCAAATTCACTCAATCAATAGTAACTCCTTAGAAGAACAAGAAGAAATAAAAAGAGAATGGCTGAAAGCAAAGCAGCAGAAATTAACGAAAGCTTTTTCCTCGGCGATAGTAGTACCAGAGACTGTGAAGCAACAGCAGCAACAAGTAACCGCTGATCAGCATTGGAATTCTCAAAAGCGAGACAATTACGATGGGAGAGATAGGCAAGATAATCGAGGAAGAAATGATGGCAGAGGTGGACGTGACAGTCGGCGAAATGGGAATGGCGATAGAAGGTACCAAGGAGATATCCGAAAATTTGGCAGGGGCAACCAGCAAGTTTTCCAGGATGCTACGCTTCCAAAACTTCGTATTTCTTATACTGATGCTTGGGGACAGATTGAGAATTCAAATTGTAAAGATGACATTCGCTATCCCTACAATAGAGGAAATCCCAGGGTTCCACCCACTAATACTAATTCCTTTTGCCAATTCCACTTATTCCACGACCACTCAACAGAAAATTGTACTGGTGTCCAGCAGGAGGTTCACAGATTCATTCGCTTGGGGAAGTTCCAAGATTTTCTTGAATTACCGCCACCACCACCGCTCACGGTTCAGCTAATTCAAGCCACTCAAGCTCCAAATGTGTATGAAGTAAAAGTAGAGCGAGACTTAATGGAATTAGAATGTTTTTCCATTGTTCACTCTAAGATTACTAGAGACGAATTCCACAACAACGTCTTGTCTAGAGTGCATAAGCGAGATAGATTGGGGAACGAGATTTACAGCGTCGCCGTTAAGAAAGAACCTTTGTTAGACTGGATGAAAGCGTGTGTAGGATTCTCCGCCGATGAGGTACCAGCTAAAGGAAGAAATCATAATAATCCTTTGGTTCTTACTGTTCAGATATGAAAATTCAAAGTGCCAAAGGTGCTTGTGGACCCATGTTGTTCGGTTGATATACTTTTTAACTCCGCATATGAAGCGATGAAAGCAACAAATGTGTATGAAGTAAAAGTAGAGCGAGACTTAATGGAATTAGAATGTGTATGAAGTAAAAGTAGAGCGAGACTTAATGGAATTAGAATGGTTTTCCATTGTTCACTCTAAGATTACTAGAGACGAATTCTACAACAACGTCTTGTCTAGAGTGCATAAGCGAGATAGATTGGGAACGAGATTTGCAGCGTCGCCGTTAAGCAAGAACCTTTGTTAGACTGGATGAAAGCGTGTGTAGGATTCTCCGCCGATGAGGTACCAGCTGAAGGAAGAAATCATAATAATCCTTTGGTTCTTACTGTTCAGATATGAAAATTCAAAGTGCCAAAGGTGCTTGTGGACCCATGTTGTTCGGTTGATATACTTTTTAACTCCGCATATGAAGCGATGAAAGCAAAAGACTCAAATTCTTTCGTCGACAACCTCAAAGTACAATATTTATGGCTTCAACGACATTGCATCTAAACCCAATGGTGAAATTGAATTCAAGATTGTTACATGCAAGGACCTGATTCTGAATACTACTCTTTGCATCGTGGATGTAGATTCGCCGTATGCTGCAATTCTTGGGAGGCCATGGTTGCACAGCTTGAAAGGAGTACCCTCGACTTACCATCAGCGCTTAAGGTTTCCAACACCTAAAGGAGTCGCCGAGTACGTGGGGGATTTGGCAGTAGCGAAGGCTTGTAATGCAGCAGATGTTCAGATGCGTGAAAAAAGAAAAGCTAGAATTAACGAAAAGAAGAAGCAGGGCTAAGAACTGCTAAAGGAGCAAGAGATTCAAGAGTTCATCGCCGATCCATCAAAGTACGTCCATTCTCTGAATTTAGAAGTCACTTCGGCGAAACCCCCTACAGTCCCCTTATAGCAATTAAAGGAGCCTTCGCCGATGGGAGAGCCAGAATTGCATTTCACGGCGATAGAACCTACCAGAAATATAAATATCGGCGAAGACGGTGATCCAAAGATAGTAAAGATTGGTACATTACTGAATGAAGAAGAACCGGCGAAGCTAGAGGCACTACTCAAAGAATATGTCGACGTCTTTGCTTGGGAAATGAACGAAATGCCAGGTATTGACCCAGAGATAGCATGTCATAAATTAGATATTGATCCAAAGATTAGAACTTTCAAAGCAAAGGATAAGGAAGTTGGCCCCAGCCTACAAAGAAGCAGTGGAAGCTGAGATTGACAAGACGAGGGTGTATGGTATCATAAGGCCAGTACAATATCCACAGTGGATAGCGAATATGGTGGTAGTACCAAAGATGAACAAGGGAGTGCGGATTTGCATTGACTTCAGCGACCTCAACAGGGCATGCCCAAAGAATAGTTTCCCGCTGCCAAGCATTGACCAGACAGTAGACGCCACATCAGGCCATGAGTTGCTATCGTTTATGGATGGTTACTCAGGGTATAACCAAATACCTTTGGCGGAAGAAGATCAGAAACACACCGCTTTCTTCTCTAATAAAGCATTGTTTTGTTATACTCGGATGCCCTTTGGACTGAAGAATGCCAGCGCTACGTATCAAGAGATGGCCCAGGAAATGTTTGAGAATTGGATTGGCAAAACAATGGAGGTTTATGTTGGTGACATGCTAGTGAAGAGCAAAATAAAACAAACTCATGTTCAAGACTTCGGAGAAATATTTGATCACATGCGCACCACTAAATTAAAAATAAACCCGGCGAAATGTGTTTTTGACGTGACTTCGGGAAAATTCTTGGGATATGTTGTCACAAAGAATGAAGTAGAAGCTGATCAAGCAAAGATCAAAGAAAACATAGATATGCCATCGCCGGTGACAGTAAAATATGTTATGCGACTCAATGAAACTCTGGCGTCGCTCAATAGATTTATTTCGAGATTCTCTGACAAATGCAAGCTATTCTTTCAAACGTTGAAAAAAGGAGAAAAATTTAACTGGACCGAAGCTCATGAAGCTGCCTTTCAAGGTATTAAAAAGTACCTCGCTACTCTCCCAACGATTCAACCCCCCGAACACGGCGAAGAACTTAGAGTGTATCTCGCTGCAATATCGGTTGACATCAGCGTTGTACTTGTGAGAACTAAAGGCGGGGAAACACCTATCTATTACGTCAGCAGAACATTGCAAGGAGCAGAGAAGAATTATACAAAGATCGAGCAGCTGATTCTGGCTTTAGTTTTTGCGTCTCAGCGGCTTCGCCCATATTTCCATGCTCATCCTATCACTGTCCTAACAAAGACTCCTATTGAGTCCATTCTACATAGCTCTCAGAGAGTAGGTCGAATCGCCAAATAGAATACTCAAATTGAGAAGTTTGGTGTTCATTACGAAATTCGTACCGCCCAAAGATCTCAAGTTATTGCAGACTTTCTCGCTGATTTCCCAATAAAAGAAGAAGAGGAGATAGAAGACATACCTTTTTCGCTATATGAGCGAGAAAATGAAATGCCGGAACTGTTAAAGTGCAGTCCCACAAGCTGGGAAGTGTATGTTGATGGTTCATCGAATAAAGAAGGGATAGGAATCGTCTTTACCTCGCCGAAAGGAGCCAGGATAGTGCACTCGCTAAGGTTGGAGTTTCCGGCGACTAACAATGAGGCAGAGTATGAAGCAGTTATACACGCCATGAGGTTAATTATTGAAATGGGTATCAGCGATGTTAGATTGACAAGCGACTCTCAACTGGTGATTCGTCAAATCTCGGGACGTTATCAAGCAGTCGATGCTTCTCTGCAGAAGTATCTCAAACTTGCTAGGGAGTATGCTCAGGAGATTCCTGGTATCAAGTTTCGTCATATCTGCAGAAAGGACAATAGGCACGCTGATGCCTTGGCTTTTATTTCATCAATGATGACAAATCCTGACATGACTTCAATAGCTATTGAGCGAGTGAGGCAATCTTCTGTGGATGAGAGAGAACATAAGGAAGTATTGGCAACAAACACTGAAGAATCAGCAGAGACAGATTGGAGAACGTCGATACGATATTATCTGGATCGTCTTAGATTGCCAGGAAAGCAGATCTTAGCCCATCAAGTCATCAGCAGGTCGGCGAATTATGAACTTCGAGATGGAATACTGTATCGCAGGTCATTTTCTGGACCATTATTGAGATGCGTATCGAGAGAAGAAGGCAAGAAATTGCTAGAATCAATCCATGAAGGAGACTGTGGGAATCACAGCGGTCAGCGAGTTTTAGGTCTGAAAGTAAGAATGCAAGGATACTATTGACCTTGGATGAATAGCGATGCTAAAGAATATGCCCGCCGATGCAAAAAATGTCAGCTGTTTGGAAGGAGAATCAAGGCGCCAGCAACATCATTAAACTCGGTACTGAGCCCATGGCCTTTCGCCAAGTGGGGCATCAACATTATAGGACCGCTGACTACAGGATCTGGGCAGAGGAAATACATAATAGTAGCGACTGATTACTTTACCAAATGGTGTGAAGCTAAGGCTATTAAGAAGAGGTCAAGACAAGCAGTATTCACGTTTATTTGGGAAAATATATTTTGTAGGTTCGGCGTGTCAGCAGAAATTTGTACAGATAATGGGAAAGAACTTGTCGGCGATAATATCAGAAAGTTACTCGCTACTTACAATGTCAAGTTAGGGAAGTCAACCCCATTGTACCCGCAGAGCAATGGACAAGCAGAAGCTACAAACAAAACCATTGGAATGGGGTTGAAGAAAAGAGTGGAGCCACACAAGAGAGCATGGTGTGAGCATTTACACAATGTTCTATGGTCCTACAGGACCACTGTTAGAGAAGCAATTGGGGCATCTCCCTTCCTGCTTACCTTCGGCGCTGAGGCAGTGCTTCCCTCTGAAGTAATTTTACCAACAACAAAGCATGAGGCTTGGGAGAAGAACTTAAACAAAGACTTGATTCTAGCAAAGCTTGACGATTTAGAAGAACAACGACTGATCGCCCTTACACACATGGAGAATAATCACCGGCGACTTTCTCGCGAATACAATAAACGAGTCATTCCTAGAGAGTATCAACCCGGTGAGTTGGTCCTGCGAGAAATCCCTCCCTCACAGCGAAAAGGATGCAGGAAGTTTGAACCAGTATGGGAAGGCCCATATGTAGTCAAAAGAGTAGCGGGGAGCGGAGCATATGTGTTAATTGATGAGCATGGCGTGGAACTAGAGCACCCTTGGAACGCTAATTTCATTAAAAAATACTACCCTTGAGGCTATAATGTAAAGATCTGAAGTCTTGGGCGGGCATAATGCCCAAGAAATCTTATCAGCTTATGTAAAATAACGGCGAATAAGAGACGTAGGTTTGCTACACTAGTACAAATCTGGTCTGATGCCACGCCAGATTGGCGTTGCCGTATGGTTTAGGTCACGCCAAACACAAATGCTCGTCGTCTGACAAGAAATCGCGTGTTTTTTTACTACCTTTTCCGCAACGCAAAATTTCGTGTGGCCTTCACCTATAATTCGCGTGACAAAGCCGCCATGGTGCCAAATCTTTTCCTAAGTGTTGTTCGAAGTCATGTTGTTGTTGCTACCCTTTAGACTCGTGAACTTGCTTCTCATGTGGCTGTTGTTACCCTTTAGATTCGTGAACTTGCTTCTCATGTGGCTGTTGTTGCCCTTTAGACTCGTGAACTTGCTTCTCACGTGGCTTATTACTGCACTTAAGACACGCAAAGTGCTTATTTAGCCACGTGAGTGCAATCTCTGGTGCATCTCTCACCCTTCATATTTGATCTATCACCATCCACGTGTAACCAGGGATATCGTAAATATTTGATCTTACACTATCCACGTGTATCCATGGATACCGTTAATATTTGATCTACCACCATCCACGTGTAGCTGTGGGCACCGTTCATCTCGTTCGAATTTTGAGGATAAATGATGGATTCTCAGCTGTCAAACAGGATGTGTTCCCAGCCGTCCACGTGTTCTACTAGGAACCGTTCAATTGTATTAGTGTGATGGAACCTCAGCCGTTCAATTATTACCATTTTTATCTTATTCAATGGATTTTTGACCGTCAATTTATATGGATTTTCGACCGTCAATTTAGATGCATTTAAGGCCGTTCAATTTGATGAATTTATGGCCGTTAAGATGCATCTAATGGCCGTTCATTTATATGCCCATTTTTCCGGGTGCCGGCTTGGTAAGAGACCTGATCTCATAATCCGAACCCGAACCCGAACGGACCCGTACGGGTCATTTACACAAATATAAATTAGAACACAATCATTTTTATTGTTGTGATGATATGCAAAAAGAAAATGTCTTAACTATGTTCTAATAAAAGCTTGCAAGAGAAAATGTTTGGACTTTGCTATCAAAGTTTGCTCACCATCTATCTAAAACATTATTGCGTTTCTCGTATTTTCTTCTGTTTTTTAGATGCTGGGTTCTCCACATCCAGTGGACTACAATTTTGTTGATGCCTCTTGCCTTGGTTCCTGGTACACCTCTGACTACCATCTGGAATTTGATATTCTGTCATGGCACTCTTGCTGGTCCCCTTTGGGATTTTTTCCTTTGCAGTCACAGTATGTACTTGTGTTTCTCGTCGACTCTCGACATGCTGTATGGCTGCTGATTGTTGTATCTCATGGTCTTTTGGTAGATCCACTTTTCTTTGGTCATCTTCTTTTAACTCCGCAGAAATAAGCTTGTCAGTATGTTTAACAGGTACTCCGTGCTCTTTTGGATTTTTTGGAGAAGACTCTGAAGTTTCCTGCAGCAAGAGATTAATATTCAGGATTCATGCATATCCAATGTGAATTCGTTGGTCATGCGAAGACAAGGATAAAATTATTTTCCAACAATGTAACTGTACCAAATTATAATGAAGGTTGCACACAGCTTAACTGAGTCATAATCAATTAGGTAACCTCATATCTTGAGTTCTGTA
>JAJJMA010014193.1:10036-24989 GCA_023529015.1 Papaver nudicaule | reverse complement strand
TTACTTTCTTGGTGTTTGATTACATCAATCTCTATTAGAGAAGAGCTCTAGATCTATATCTAGTTTTTGGGGAAGAAGATAAGTAGAGGAGAAGGAGGAAAAGAGAGAAAGTAAAGAGAAGGATCCCTCTCTCTAGGAGATATTTCCTTTATATAGAAGAATTTACAAGATAATTACATAAGTACCATTTCCTTAGCTACTAAGTAAAGTAAGTCTTCGGTGCTTCTCGCCTACTCGTTGTTAAGTGATTTCAGCTCTCGTCTTCTTACATGTGGCAAGTGTATGTCGGTTTATCTCTTCGAAAGACTTCTTCCTCGGGCTGGATCTTCACTTCGGGGAGGCTTTGGTCTCGAACTGGGTAACTACTTCGGAGAGATTGGTGGATCGAGGCGGCATCTTCGAATGGTGGTCCATGGTTCGTAGTCTTAGTCTTCGACTCTCTTCGCGTTCATGATGTGCTATCTTGCTTCTCTTCTAGGATGATGACACGTGGCTCGCTGGCATTATGCCCCCACAGTTTGCTCCTTTGCTAATGGATGCTTCGAAGATTAATCCATTAACAAATTCTTTTTGTCATAATTGGTGGTGCGAGAACGTGGACTTGCGAAATTCCTGGAGTGTGCTGACTTGAATTGTATCCTTCCATCTTCTTAGCTTCGGTACTTTGACTTGCTTCAGCAGCTTCGAACTTGTAACATTTACGTCTTCGTTGAGTTGTCGGGGAAGTATGCTTGATTGAGTTGATTGTTATTCTTTTCTCGAAGGAGATAGATGCCATGGATTGACTTTGGTGCTTGCATAACTAAGCTTCACGATGAGGTATGGTTACTTCAAGAATCCTTTGAACTTTGAGATGACCTTCCTTGGTGTACTTCGATGTAGATAGATGATTGTTTCATGTTGTGACTAGTTTGAAGGTTGGTAATCGTGATGTTGTCAAGGTGTTTCTTTTGTTGTGATCATTTCTTCCTTCGAGACTATCTTTCGAGCGAGATGAGTTATTGGCTTTCCATTGTTGTCGCAGGAACTGAGCAGAAGAGTACAAAATGGTTTTCGAGTATGAGTACTTGCTCCTACTCTTGCGTGAAGTTCCTAGACGGCTTCTTGAGTTTGTTGGTGTTGTTTTTTGTTGCTTGATTGTTGTTGAAGAAATAAGTTTGAATATTTTCCACGTGGGATTCCCTTGTATGGTTGCCCCCCTTTTGCTTTCGAAAGTGAAGGAACTGAACTTTTGTGAAGCAAAAAGATTGTTTCTTCCCGAAGTGTACCATCCACGAAGCTAATTTGTTTTACGAGGAGGTTGTCATCCAATGGCTTTGCCCCTGCATTCTTTAGTTTGCTCCCGCTACTGCTCCAGTGTGTTGGCTTTGTGGCTCTTCATTGTGAAACGAAGGATGCCATGCTCCTTGGTGAACGAAGATTGCTATCACTTTACCTTGCTCCTTGTATCATTGGCGTTGCGGTCTACGAGTGGGTCCTTAGCGAAGTTCTTGTATGTATAACCTTCATCGAGCGTCTTGAAAGCGAAGCCAACCTTGAAACCATTTCACTATATCTTATCGAAGAAACCTTGGTGCATGCACCTGCTTAATGCTCTAATGAATACTTTGAAATAATATCTTTGTGATTTGCCATAGGGATTGAACCTTTGACCTTGTGGTTAACAACCACTCGCTCTAACCAGCTGAGCTATTCCAGTTTTGCTTGTGCCCCTGTCTTGCATCTTTTTGGACTTCGATTCATTTGCACTTCGAGCCATCCTGCAGAATATTTCGATTCATCCTGTATTGAAGTATTGTCAATTCGTTCTTTGAGAAATTGAAAAGTATTTTTCGAATCATTCTTCGATGAAATTAAATGTATGTGATGTATATTTTTGGTTCATTCTTCAATAAAGTTTTTCTTTTCATGATCGAGTCATGTTTTTCTTCGATGCATAGTTTTTGTAGTATGACATGATCAAGCCGTACTTTTCTTCGATGTATTGCTTGCCTGGTTATTCGTGATCAGGCACGAAGTTTACCTTGCAAATTCTAGACTCCTAAGGCTACTTAGAGTGCAACTTCGGGGCTTACTTCGATGTGGGAGGCAGTAAACCAAGCTATTGGGGGTTTACGGATCACCCTTCCCAAAGGCTTTGAGCTACTCGCGCTGGTTTCAAGAAAAACACTGGCTATGGAGACCATAGGTACCCGTTTTACCTCAGTACGATAGGTGGGTATCGAAGATACTAAGTATCCTCCGAGAGAACATGGTGGTGTTCTGATAACCCATTTGTCCCAAGTAAAGTAGGAAACTTATGGTGGGTAGCTGCTATGTGTCTCGATAATAAAGGAGCACAATGGGGGAGTGCCGGTCAAGGCTGGAGCTTAGACATGGTATTGTTCTCCTATCGCGGCCTGGAGTTCAACTCTTATTTTTTCGCTAGCCCCTCCTCAAGGCTGTGTTTGATTTTTGAAGGAGGTCCCTCGACTGCGTAACTCGCTTGCCATTCATGTGAATGTAAAAGCTAATTAGCTGCCTCGGGGTTCCATCCACCTCTAATGGTAGATGTTAATCCCATTTATCGTCCCCTCGACGCCTCAAAAGAGAGGTCCTCATGGTCGTATGGTAGTGGGTTCAAATGTGTCATTAGCTTATGTAGCTTATGTGAAAAGTGCCCACCGCTAACGGGGTGTCTTGTGGGTAGAGGACTGTGCCATATAGCTCGTAGGGCCCTTACGGCTTATATGAACATCAGCTCTGTGCCTGCTATTCGAGGTCTTTTTATTTGTGGCATCTGGGCCTTGGTGTCATGGCCTTTAATTTCATTGCGTCGAGGCACTAGGGGATAGATGGCGTCATGTGCCTAATCAGGTAGGACTTTGCCTCATCGAGGAGGATCCGGAGTTTGTACCGAGATATTTGCGATAAGCATAATTCGTTTATAACATAATAGTGTGCGAAATTGAAGATTGCATAAAGCTAAGGAGATTCGAATGTGTCATGATGTGACAAGTATACTTTATACGTAGTGTGATAACTTCGTACATGTTGTGTTGTACAGAGAGGAAACTTAATAATTCTAAGGCATTAACCAGTGACTCAAAATTTCTAGCTCCAATCTTATTAAATATTGCTCGATGTTGTATCAAGTATTCTCGATGCCCCCATTCCTTCGAGGTGGGAAGAAATGGTTCGATCATATTTCCTTGGTACGCCTAAAACTTTATTATTGCATTATTTCTCTTAGTTCGAGACTATGGTCTTTTTTGATATTCACGCCACTCGAGGTGGGAGGAAACGATTCAACCGATAAAGAATCTAGTATAAGTAGAACTCCTAATCCAGAATATAATCTGTTTGAAACTTCGATAAATAGAACTTCGATATTGATACCCCTCGAGGTGGCAAATCAATCGACTTTTATAGAATCTAGCATGTTGTAGATAAGAACTTCTATGACTTCATACCTTGTATATAATCGTATCGTGACCTAGTGTGTTACTTATTTGAACGCTATTTTCTAAGCATGAGAGGTGCTTAAATATTTTAAAAACTTTTAAAGTAGCAAGAGAAGTGGTTAGAAATTCTCCCCAAAGAAGGTTGTTGAGACTACTAATGTGAGCTTGTGTCCGAAGTGGTTCTTTATTGCCTCGTCCGAATTCGTTTGAGTTTTGCTCTCGGTCCTTGTTCCATTTTGATAGCTGACTGCTCGTCAAGGTCTAAGTTTGCACGTTCTGATCCTTGTTTGTATGGTATCTGTAATGTAACCTTTTTCAATTTGCTTTGCACCTGCAACTTATGGTTGGAGTAAGTAGGGGAATAAAATATAAGCAAGCTGACTTTTAGTTAAAGTATTCTGCATGTTTACCATTAAATAATTACTTGCCCTGTTTTCTTAATCTACACTATGTATACGTGATCTTTTAAGCTACCGTGCTGGATATGATTGGATCTTCCAAGATGATCCCACTACCCTAGTTTTCTAATCATGTTGTCATTTTAGCTTCGTACAATATAAAGCTACAGACAAGGATATGAGATAATCCCAACTTGTACCGTACCTTACTTGTCTTATATTTGGAATGTAACCTGATTGGAGACTTTTTAGACTAACTGTTTTAAGACAACTTGGTTTTAGCTAGAGAACCATGCAGGCTAGTTGCTTATTGTTAGGACATTGTCCGGTCAAACCCACTAGCGTTGGTATGTCAAGCTAGTTGTCAGTTTTAGGTGTCAAAACACAATTCTTGATTTAGCCTACTCAAGGTTTACTTCGGGTTAGGATAGAGGTAGTAGAGTTTAAAGTCGATCTCCACCCTTTGAAGATGAAGATGGAGAACACACGAAGACATCATCAAGGACTTCATCAACAAAGGTTAGTAAAGATTGAATTTTCCTTGAACTCTTGTTATTCTTATCTCTATCTAGCGAAGTAATGAACTCACTATGTGGAACAATGCTTATGACGGTGAAATTACATTATTGTATATTAACCCGAGGAGATTTGGTCCATATGATCATAGTGAGGGCAACCTTTGACCTTTGAGTAGGTCTCCATGTTATAGTGAATGGAAATACGAATTCAACGCTTCAAGAATCACTTAATTCCGTTGTAAAACGAAGAAGTTATGAGTGATTCATTGAAACTGAAAAGCGTGGCTAAAAGCTGAATTCGGGAAAGGGAGTAGGAAGCTTCTGGAATCTTCTGGAACTTTCGGGAACGCTTTTCAAAAGTGTTGGGGTTCGCGAACTGCCACCTCGGGATTTACGATTAGGGTTTCCTGTCGTGTTTCTGAGGTCCATCTCTTGGCTACGATGGTCCACCTTCACACCTGTGTTGTGGTCCGTCCTGATTAGAGTTTTTCTACATTATCTTTCTTAAGAGATAAGTTTTGTAGAATATCTTCTAGTCAAAGGATAAGGTTATCCTTTCACAATTGTTATGAAACCAAAACTCTTAAATGAGGTAGTTATAATCTATCAAACTCTTGTTAGATAAACACTACTTGGTTTCTACAATAGAAAGGTGACTAGATTCATTGTGTGCAAGTTAAGTAACGGGGCGTGTTTACACGGTCACTAGCTAACTTGTTGCACAAGGAGTCTTAGCTTTATCCTTAAGCAACCATCACTATAAATAAGCATACATGTAGCTTAACAAACCATCCCTGCTGGTGTGTGTGCTACATAAGGTTGTTCTCCACTATTTCTGTTCTTCACGAACAAGGTGAGAATTACAAAAGACTTTACTTAGGGATTGTAAAGCCAAGTTTAACTATCTTTCTTCTTTAGATAGTTCTGAACTTGTATCATCCAGGTAGACCATCATAATCCTTGTCTATTCTATGGTCCTTCTCTTCTGCAATAAGGTCATTCAAGAATTATAGGTTGTAAAACCAGGATTGATAGATTCGATCTATATTGTACATCAACTTAGGTTGTTTTACATATAGGTTAGAGATTCTGCAAGATATCTCTAGGTTCTCTAGTTGTTCTTGCAAGAATACAATTAGGTCGTCACGGTTCTCGTGCAAACCCTAATTGTGTGTTTTTGATACCTGACCTTGTGAACGGTTCCTCAAAACACAAAACAAGTTTCCAAAACCTTGATTATATCTAAAGGGAAAATTGTTCTTTACGTATTCTCTGTCGAAAGACGGATTGAGTACAAAAAGCCTTTGACAGCGGTCAAAGCAACTCCTAGGCCTGTAACGGATGTCAGCTGGGGGAATCAAGTGCGTAGGGTCTTGCGGGATCCAAGAGGCGTAAAGAGTACAACAGTAGCTGATTCGCTTGGAGGGTGGAATCGGTCTCTTCTACATTCCAATCCGAAGTCTGATAGTAGGTTAGTGTTTGTAGACAGTTAATACTGTGTGGTGTTCAAACTGGACAAGGTCCCGAGGTTTTTCTGCAAGGCAGTTTCCTCGTTAAAAAAACTTCTGGTGTCTTGTGTGCTTTTACTTTCCGCATTATATTTCTGATAGTATAATTAAAGCAACACAAGTTGTACGTTATTCATATCCTGACGTTGATTCCAAATCTTGAATAAAGATTTACAGAGACTTGTCTTTGTAGGAATTGATCACTTGTGATCACAACTCAGGTTATACAGATTTGGATATTGAAATTCAATTTGTCCATATCTGACCATAAGTCTCACAAGTCCAAACGAAAAGTTGGTAGTATTTCGGTACCCCTTCTTTTTCACTTATTGATATAGGATGTGCGTTATCAAATGATGACTTTGAGACTAGAAGCTTATTCTGGTTGACAGAAAATTATATGTGGGGAATGTGCACCCATATTAGCATTTGAACTAAAGTAGAGAGTAAAGGTTTAGAACTTGAAGTAATATAGAATAAAGGTTAGAAAGTGTCCCTTTCCTGCGTGATTTTCACCATCACCGAAGTAATTTGAACGACTTGGAGACCCTTGATTGGGCTGACTGGTACGGACTCATCGAGCTTTCGTCGAAATAATTGATTTTGGTTGGAGGTAATTGACAATCGAAGTGACTTGAACTGACCATCGATGTTTGTGTTTGAAGTTGGTGGTTGTCATCGAAGTTGAGTATATCGAATATGGTTGCTCCGAGATTACTGTTACGAGATAACTGATGTTGAGGCACCGAAGTTTCTTCAAGTGTTTGCTTGAAGAGGTAACTTATGTTGAGGCACCGAAGTTTTTTCGAGTGTTTGCTTCGGAGCTTGAAGAGGTAACTGATGTTGTGCCATCGAGAGTATTGGCATAGCCGTCGAAAACTGAGCCATCGAAGGTTTGTTAGTGAAGTTTCTTCGAGGAAGTTACTGTGTGTTCATCGAGGAGAGAATGGGTGCCATCGAAGTGTCTTGATCTGGTTCAAAAGGACTGTTGATGATCGACGTTAATGTCCGAAGTTGATGATCGAAGTTGATGTCCGAAGTTGATGATCGAAGTTGATGATCGAAGTTGATGTCCGAAGTTGATGTCCGAAGTTGATGTCCGAAGTTGATACTTTTATGTTGCTGATGCGAGAATAATTTTCCTTGACGCTGCTGTGCTAGCTCTCCATCGAGAAGAGAGGATGGGCTGCGATCGAGTTGTGTAGTCATTGAGGAGAGATTGGTCGCTGTGCTGTATCGAAGTGGTCTTCGCTACTCCAAGATTACTCAATTGAAGCTTCGAGATGTGATTTGCCCCAGATTTCCTTTGTTGTGACTTTTTGCAGCCATTTATTCTTCGATGTGCACTGCTACCAGTCTTCGGAATTGCCATCGAGGATGAGTTGCTAAATGATTGCCTCGAGTTGAATCATTAGTCTCTTTCGACACATATTAACCATCGAGAGGCAATATCTTCTAGCTTTACTTTCTCCTCGAATGGTTATGCGAGCTATTTAGCATCGAAGTAGTTACTGTGTTTCTCTGATGGGCATCGAGCAGCTTTCCAATTCGAAGTAGTCTGATGCTTGCACAGATAAGGTGATTCTGGCGAAGTGGATTTGGTACGGCTTTAGGGTTGCTGGGAACGAGATTGAAGAGAGAATTTCCGGAAATGTTGTGACTGGGACTGAAGCTTTTCATCGAAATGATGGATCCGGGAAATTACTTCCTTCTCGACTTGAATTTCCTCGCAGTTGGCAGCGAGAATGAAGATTGGCCTTTATTTCCGCCATCGTTATGAGCTAACAGGAATTTTCAATCGGATGTTGCTGCAAGCGACAAGTTTATTGAATGATTAGTCAATATCAAAAAAGTATTTCTTCTTCTTTTTGTTGTTCATAAAAGAAAACCCAAAAATCCGATTGAAGTGCAAATACACTAAGTTTTTCCAAACTTGAAATGGGTTTGTTCTCTGTAGTCTACTGATGCAAGATCTATAAACAAAATTTATTTTGAATCAAGATTTTTGCCCAAGTTCAGACTTTTATGGAAGAAAACTAAAAGGAACCCTGGTTTTGCAGAGGAATTTTTCTCAAAATTTGTCTTAAAATTAGTAAATCTGAGAGACATTAGAAATAAAGTAAAAAGGAGATAAGAAGAAAGTTTCTCTTGTTGGATCTTTGTTGTAGACGAGGAGCTTAGATTTCACTGTTATTGAAGTTTTCTTTCAATAATTCTTTCACAGCCCAATTTTCTGTTCCTCCTCTGCTGGTGTTTGAAAAGTTTGAGCTGAAACCGATAGATTTGTTATCTGAAACCCATATTTTATGGACGGAAATACCCTTAAACCTCTGAATCGCCTAGAACTGCGCTACTGTACTCGCCGGGTTTTCCATAGAACACGCCGGATTTGCTGCCGGAATTGGTAAATCTTCATTTGTGGACCACCAAAACACAGGCAAACCGAAGTTATTTTAATCATCACAAGTTTCTAGCGCCAAACTGTGTGGGTATAAAATCTGCTTATAGACTTTACACCCAACAGCCAATGAATCTTTAAACCACCAATATGAACCCTAATCAAATAATCAAGGTGCAAATGTAAGGTAGAAGACACAAGATGTTTTTAACGTGTTCGGTGCGATGGATGCAACCTACATCACGAATTTATTACTTTCTTGGTGTTTGATTATATCAATCTCCATTAGAGAAGAGCTCTAGATCTAGATCTACTTTTTGGGGAAGAAGATGAGTAGAGGAGAAGGAGGAAGAGAGAGAAAGTAAAGAGAAGGATCCCTCTCTCCTAGGAGATATTTCCTTTATATAGAGGAATTTACAAGATAATTACATAAGTGTCATTTCCTTAGCTACTAAGTAAAGTAAGTCTTCGGTGCTTCTCGCCTACTCGTTGTTAAGTGATTTCGGCTCTCGTCTTCTTACATGTGGCAAGTGTATGTCGGTTTATCTCTTCGAAAGACTTCTTCCTCGGGCTCGATCTTCACTTCGGGGAGGCTTTGGTCTCGAGCTGGGTAGCTACTTCGGAGAGATTGGTGGATCGAGGCGGCATCTTCGAATGGTGGTCCATGGTTCGTAGTCTTAGTCTTCGACTCTCTTCGCGTTCATGATGTGCTATCTTGCTTCTCTTCTAGGATGATGACACGTGGCTCGCTGGTATTATGCCCCCACAAAATTACTTAGAGACAAAAATGCAAAAATAAAAAGAAAGTAATATGGTTACGACTAATCACGAGGCATAGTTATATAAAGTTCCCAATAGAAAAAGATCATCATGCTATTTCTAACACCTGAGTTATGCATTCAAACATGAGTAGAACATTCGCGGACACACCAATTCTTATAGTTGAAGAGTTTTTGTTTTCATCAACTTAGAATGGTCAGTGTTCGTCCTAAATAATTCACATTTTTGGAGTAAATATATGAAAAAAAATTGACATCAATTTTCGGAAAAACCCTACCCCCACACTTGAATGTTACATTGTCCTCGATGTAATTGAATCACCAATGTCAAGTTAAGAATAAGCTATCCTACAATGATATGCAATAAAAACATAAAACAAAATATAGAGAATAGAGAACGAATCTGATGGGTTGACTCCCATGAAGCATAATCGAGTGGGTTGACTCCCATAAAGCATAATAGAGTTGGTTGACTCCCACGAAGCACAATTGGATGGGTTGACTCCCATGAAGCATAATCGAGTGGGTTGACTCCCACAAAGCAAAATTGGATGGGTTGACTCCCATCAAGCATCTGGTTTTAACTTCGTCAGCGCGACTTGCAAGATTGATTCCCCATACACTATCAATCTGAAAATCTGGGATCTGTCCAAACGACAATTTGCAATTCTAGTAACAACTTCACATGAATATTAAAATGATATTGAAGTAAAAATGAAGCTTTCAAAAGCGAAGAGGTACCCCCAAACTTGGTTTCTACAAAGGATATATCATTAATAGGAAAAATAAACGAGTCGGGGGGCTCCCAAGGGATGGGAACTGAAGCTATTGGTGAAAGCTGCACAGGTAAGATGTCACGAGAAGCAAAGTAATCCAGTAAAAGAGGAGAAGCACGCAATTCTAATCCAAAATTAGGAATCTTCGGAAAAAGTTGTGCTAACAATTATAGGTATTGTGACTTCTCTACTGGATGAGTGACAAGGTATTACATCATCATCATCGTTGTTTAAAGGATCTATAAGGTTTTCACAATAAAGATGTTTAAAAGAAACATTATGGATAAAGTCTACTGTCTCTAAGTCATTAGACTTTAATACAGTTTCCTTTGGATGAGCACATTCTTCAAAAACATCATTGTCATAACACAAATTTGTCACACCATCTAGAATAATGGTGTTATCAGTCATAACCTCCTCTTTTTGAATAGGCGAGTGATTATTAGAACGATCCAAAGTTAGACTAAATACACCAGCTTCAGTTGGTATGACAAGATCCCTATCATCTTCAATAAAGTGACAAACATGAATTTCAGAATCTAAATGACTAGAAGGTATTTCATTAGGCCCATCTACCGTCTCTGAGTTGTTAAACTCGACAACAGAATCCTCTGTATAAACAGGTTCTTTTAAATCATTATCATTATCTAACTAAACATTTCCAGTCCAAAACTCATCCATTTGAATAGGAGAATAATCATAAATATGATCTGGAGTTGGATAAGACATGTCAAATTCAGACGTCATAAAAGTATCTCTATTCCTATAATCACAAATACCAAATTCATCATCATTTTTAACACACACTGATTCATTATTTATAACGGTTTCATTATTAATATCAGGAGTATAAGAAAAATTAGAATTTCCCTCGGCGAGACGACGTTCTTCTTCCATCTGTATAAGCTTAGTAAGCTTAGCAAGGTTCTGTCAAATATGAAGATGGTGATGGTGCAGATGAATCACCATAAAATTGCTCATGAATTTTCTTCACTTCCTCAGTATTTTTCTGCATTCTCTCATTATTTAGCTGCATCTGTTCCATCAAAGATAGGAAGGATGCAGATGGACCACAGTACGATTGATCATCTCTCTCATACTCCGACTGAGAAGTGTGTGAATAATAATTGGAATTAGCAAAATGTGTCTCACAACCAGGGTACGATTGGTAATAATCATAACCATAACAAGGTTGGAAATGATCATAACCGTGAGAGTAATTCCAATCATTATTCTCACCAGGCTCCATATATACAAAAGGTACCTGAAAGAAAAATTCTAAAGCAGAAAATAAGTAAACGAAAAAAAATCAAAAATGAAGAAAATAAAATAAAATTATATACAAAAAACTAATATATCTAAAAATTAAAAAAACCAATCACAATATTTCAAAACCGCTCCCCGGCAGCGGCGCCAAAAACTTAGTAGGCTGGGATGCAAGTGCACAGTGTCTAACTAGTAGACAACGACAAGTACAGGTCGAACTCACAGGGAGCGGTGGGAAGTATTGCAACTAATATTCCTAATTTATTAACCAACAAGATATATTTTTCGGGTTTATGATAATAATAAAAGAAAAATGAATAAAATTAATCGAACACAACGACGGAGTCGGTAACTAGGGAATCGGTAACCAGGGTCTACGGTGTCCACCACTAACTCTATTTTATTAGTGAAATGAAACATAATTCTTAAACATTTGTTTATTCGTCGTTCTATTGACATCACCTGTTATCTGTATAGAGTCGCAAATATCACTGGGATACTAAAAGCATAGCACACATCAAAGATATAACCCAAGCATGCACCATCAAATTGTATTAGCGAGAAAATTATGCGAAACTAAATATAGGCTCACAAATATTAATTGACTATCCTAAGCATAACCCATCAAAGAAATTAACCCAAGCATGGACCATCAAAAAATGAGACAAAAATATTTGTGAAACTAACAATTATGTGCACTGGTTATTGTATCGTACAAAACCGATGAACCAACAACTAATATCATCATTTATTGAATAATCAAAATCATAGAAATTAATCAAATCAATTCATAATACACTTAAACCATATGTATTTCAAATAAAAGTGGTATATGCTCAAAATGACTTCTACCGTAAAACCCTAGTCACAAGATTTAGCACAACATAGAATTCTTAAAACCCATTAAAATGATTAACAAGAAAAAGAATAGAGATGTCACTGTTATCGGCATCAGCGAAACCCTTCTTCCCTTTTCGTTTCTCCACCTCGAAACTTCTGGTTCCTTCTCCCTTTTTCTGGTCGTCGAAAGCCAAACCCAAAGATCGTCCCTCTGTCTGTCTCCCTTCTCCTTTATAAAGATTCTCTGAAGCTCTAAACCTAACAGCTGATGGGCCACGCTAAATCCGAATAGTCCAGCCCATAACTCCTTGCTCTACTGTCAGTTCTGTGAAACTGACCAAGTATATCAATCTTTGTTCAACTGTCAATCTGGAAAACTGACAGTGTATTTATTCTTCTGCCCGATCAAAATTCAAACAGCCTGAGGTGCAACCCTTCACCGCTGATTTCGTCTCATACATTAACCACCAGCAGCAATCCTTTCACACGACCAGAAACTCAGCAACAAACTGTTAATACCAAAATATCGACGGCCACGTGTCACTTGCTCGTAACTTGGGGGCACGATATAAAATGAAGGCGAAGTACCAAATCCATCTTTCACGCACTATACTCCATCACGAGGTATGACGGGAACCGAAGGTTATGATGAACCTACACTACCTATGTCTGAGCATGATGGACGCGTGTTGAAGCTGTTGCCTCCCAAGCCTATACCACGACATAGGGATAGGGAGACGTGTCGATCACCCAGCGGTTACTCAAGCGGTGAGGAGTCATCAAAGGATAAGAACGAGCGCATCAAGAACATCGAAGAAGTTAGACAACAAAGATAGACTCCATAGAAGACGTGTCGATCACCGGGTGGATAATTAAGGCGGTGGAAGAAATCCAGCTGTTTGTAAGAAACATCGAAGTAAGAAGCAACCAAAGGTAGCAAAGATGAATTACCTCCATACACTACTATAAATACCCCACTCCACTGAGAGAGTGGGGGTCGAGCAAATTTTCAGGTGGATACGCTGAGAGAATGCTCAATATCTTATAGTCCACTAGAGAATTGTAACAAAGAAAAGTATGAATGGCATCATTGTCTTTCCCCGAGGATGTAGGCACATAACGTGCTGAACCTCGTTATATCGGTGTGTTACCTATTACTTCAACGTTAAATGGTCTAAGGGATTCGATCTCTCCCATATGGAGATTATCTAATCATTCAGCATAAAACGACAATGGATTCATTGAACTTGATATCTTATCCGTAAATAGCATTGGGAATGAGTAATGTTGAGTGATTAGGATAGTTAATACCATCATAAAACATATGCTGGAAGAACTGTAAACTCCGTTTGGCATCTATTGCGTATTGTGATGGTTGAGGACGCCAGTAATGTTTAGATACTTCTAGTGATATCTCCACCCCCGTGGTTATATCCGAGGTGTTGCAGGACTAAGGCCACTCATCTAATCGTTGTCATTACTATTTTACTTATTATTGGTTGATGTGTGATATGGGAAAATTAGTATCAACAAAAACTCATCTTCTTCACTGAGTTTTTCTCGACCCATCTCTTAATCTTGTTTTCTAACATGAATTGGTCATTCAGGCGTTTTTACAAACATCTTGTATGCTTGAAATTGATGAGACAGAAACGAAATTCCTGTTGATTTCTTCGCCATTAATTCTCCTTCCCTGAAATTGATAGCAACCCATTATTCTGATTCATACCAAGTTTAAATGAACTCAAACAGATCAATCCCATTCTTTCAAACAAAAACCAACAACAACTTCAACACCATTTTCTTTCTTGTTAAAAACCCAACTCAAACTTCACCCTCGATCCATTGACTTCGAAACTTTTGTCTAACTGTTAGAGCATTGCTCGGTTGAACCCACTGATGTTGCTATCTCAAGTCAGTTGTCAAGTTTAGATGACAAAAACACAATCCTTGATAAGTTTACTCTACAACTCGGACTAGGATAGTTTTAGGTAATCGAGACGAAGACCATTGAAGACGAAGACCGGAGCTTACTACTTGATAAATCATAACGTCCTCGCTAAAGGTTAGAAAGGTTTTTCCTTTCCATATTTTGTACTTACCATTCTATCATATCAATAGTCTATGATGTTGTTTATAAGATCCGAAGGTATTCTAGGATTCTTCGCCTTTGCATTTGTCACAACCGTGATAATATGTATAGGTAGAGTAAGTTGAATTGTCTCATGAAACGACCTCAACGGTGAACGCGTACATATGTTGCACAAGGTATTTCCAGAGAACGAGTGAGTCTGTATGAACGCGTACATGAACGCGTACATACGAGTTCAAGGTTTCTCCTGAACTCCAATAGACAGCTCTGTGAACGCGTTCATGAAGGCGTACACATAAGCCATGGAAAACTCCCAACCTCATATCATTGAGTTTTCGGTTCTAGAATGATTAGTTCACGGACTTGTCATTACTTAGCCCATGGAATTCAACTACTTAATCCACGCGATGTTCAAACATGTTTTGGACCAGAAGTCGCAAATCTTCAATCAAGGTTGAGTCCTCTTTAACTATTGGCCTTGTCCAAAGTTAGAAGAAGATTGAGAATGGGTACTCAAGCTATGGACTTTCCTAGTTCCGGAACTTGCTTGATCCTTACTCAAGGTTGCTTAACTTTTAAGCAAAGCCACCCTTGGTGATCACTATAAATAGATGACCTTCTCCAAGATACAATTCCAATCCTCTACACATCTGTATATCCTTGCATAAAGGTTGGTCGTCATCTCGAAGTCCTTTTGGACTACGACTATTGAAAAGACTTCACTTGAGGATCGTGAAGCACAGGTCGGAAGTCAGATCCTGTATCTTGGGTCGATTGAATTCTTTCAATCTTATCACGACCAAGATTTGATAGAAACTTCGTAAGGTAGATTTTGAATCGTAAACCCTAGAAGTTCCTTAACGCAAATTCACGAATTAGGTTTAATACTAAGTTCGTCAAGCGTTATGAGGTAAAGCTGTTTAGGCTAGATCAAT
>JAJJMA010014163.1:2167-12955 GCA_023529015.1 Papaver nudicaule | reverse complement strand
GGAAAGCAGTTGAGCGCGAAGATTCTCCAGCTCCTTGCGCAATGAAGCATTCTCCTCAGAAAGCTTATGGTTGGATTCAGTCAATTTGGCGATCTCGGGAGCAGAGGGACCGGCATCAGAAAGTTCTTTCTGTAAGTCACTAATCTGGGCACGGGCTTTCCGTAAGTCTTCTCGCTCGTCAGCAAACAACACGGATAACTGAATGGACTTAAACCTAAAGTACTTGTACAGCATACAACAGCTATACTGGTACTTCATCAACTAAAGAAACGCGACGGCAACGTTAGCAAGAAGCCTAAAGGAATGATAAAACAATAAAGAAAGAGCAAGGAAGAGGAGATTTACCGCAATAAGGTTCATCTGAGGGAACAAGTACGCCTCACCATCAGCAATAAGAATCATTTCTTTCACACTGAGGTTGAGATCCAAGCCCGTGGTAAGAGAAGCACACCCCGGGTCACTAGAACTGCGACCCCAACTTTCCTGCACATCCACAAAAGGAGCAGAGGCTGTTTCTTCACGAATGCGAGCGCTGATCTTAGGTTCATGAGGAAGCGTGGTGGATGAGGAAGAAGGAAGAGAAAGATAGCCATTATCACGGGCCCAGACAAACCCGCGTTCGTCATCTGACAAGTGGATCAATAATTCGGCAACATCGATGTTCATACAAGCGCCAGAATTAGGAATGGATTGCGAGTCATTTAAGACAGTAGCAACCACAGGAGATTTCTCACCAACAACCACGGGAATCACGGGTTTGTCCCAATCATCAAAGCCGTCCAGAATGCGGTTGGTTGCATCAAATTCATCTTCAACGCCCACGTCGAAGGAAAGGGATTTGGTCTGGGTATGTTCTGTGTTCCCGCGTAAGAGAGCGTTATGCACATCAGTAGCATCTTGAGTAAGATTGACACGATTCCCTTCAGAAACATCTTGGTTAGCACCATCACGAGAACGAGCACCCAAACTAACTTCATCATCCGTGTCGTCCGCATCAAAAGGACCTTCCACAGATGCGTTACCACGGGACTGAATTTGGGTAGGAGTAACATCACGATCCAACGATGCAGAACGGGAAGTATCACGATGGTTGGAGCTACGTTCATCACCACTCGCACCCCTGCCATGTGCGCGGGAATCCTCTTCTGAAGACTCGTGTTCCGGGACCTTAGAATTAGACGATTCACGATCAGTCCCCTCGGGATCTTGCTCAGAGTCTTGTTCTGGGTCCTCTGAATCTTCTTCATCCTGTTCATCACCTGAGGATTGTTCCACAGCAGAATCTGAGGACTGGACGCCCTCCTTTTCGGATTCAGGAGACGATTCGGAAACTACTTTTTGTTTTTTCTTAGCCACCTAAGAGAAAGAGGAAATTAGTATGGGAGTTAATGCTCTAAACAAAAAAGCGGGAAATCAAGAAATCATACTTGGGAATGAGAAGCAACAGCTTTCCGCTTCTTATTAGCTATCACAATCGAGCCATGTTCAGGAGTACTGAAGTCATCAATGTTGTCAGGAAAATCTTCCAAATCCAAATCATAAAGGCAGAATCCTTTCTTCCTATACACTTCAGGCTGAGAAAGTGGGAGAGCTGGTTCTGTCAAACTGAAGCCATGGGCCCAGGGACCAATAATCTCACAAGGAGTATTGTACCAGGTGAAGTCATGGTCGTCACGCACTTTGTCCACCTTGGCTATATTCTTGGCGGTAGGGCCATCAACATCGCTGAGTAAGCGTATCTCACCTTTCTTAGCTTGCTTTGCCGTCAATTGGCGTCTTTTCACACCAACACTCCATCTCACGCGGGCGGTAGGCAAGATCAAGTCAGCATAGGTTTTGTTAAAGTTCTCGGGAGTGTACAATTCCTGGTCCGAGAAGTCAGGGTTGAAAGAAGTTACTTTAGTCTCCTTATCACTACGACACGCGCATTCCGTCAGAACCCGCCAAAAGCTACCAGTGTAAAGAGCAACATGACGCCATTTGGACCATTTGGTATTGCGACCGCACAAAACGTCGTAGAAAAGGTGGTTCGTTTCCTTGGCGTCGTACAAAGGGATCCTGAGACCCGCAGCCAATGCTCCCACTGTAGTCAGAAGATGGGTGTCATCATATTTGTACTTCTTGATCATGTCCAGAGTTAGCACGTCATCCTTGCACTTGACGAACTTGACTTCGAACTTTTCCAGCCAAAACTTCTTCTTGATGTCATCAATACTGCAGTGTTTAAAAGAATAGTTCTCGGGAGTAATGCTAATGTCGGGATAAGGGTCGACTTTCAAAGCGTATGTTTGTGCAGAAGGCTTGACTTTTGAGGAAGCTTTGCTGTTAGGTGAACGTGGACGTTTCCCGGACGAGACTTTGCCTGAAGTCTTGGACGAAGTACGCGCACTTTTCCGTGATCCCCCCATTTGCTTAGGATCCACATCAACTCCTTTGCCAGTATCAGCTGGAACAGTACGGGTCTTACCTGACTTAGGATTCGCATCAACTCCTTTGCCAGTATCAACAGGAATATTAGGGGCCTTACTCGATTTGGGATTCGTATCAACTCCTTTACCCGTGTCAGAAGGAGCAGCACGGACCGTACTAGAATCAGGACGGACATCAGATTCTTTACCCTTCCCAGGAGGTGCAATGATGGACTCCTTAGAAGGTTTACTAACATCACGAGAACGTGATTCCTTTACTTCACGAGATGACCCAGTCTTAGGGATGGTTTCCTGACGGTTACCTGCAGGAATGGACTGAGATTTACCAGAAGGCTTTGACCCGCGTTCCAAAGGCGATTCGTGTCCCTCACGGGAACGATGTGTTCTGTCTCCTTCACGAGACTGATCACGGTCATCACGAGAACGACGGACATCACGTTGATCACCTCCATGAGATCTATTTCTTCGGGATTCGTCACGAGAATGACAATCTTTGTGTCTTTCACGAGAGCGGCCGCTTCGATGAGCATCAGGAGAAGACTTAGATTTTTCCCCCGCACGAGGACTACGGTTATGACGGTCCTTGTGAGAGCGCGAATCTTCTTGTGCTCGAGAAGACATGATACTCTACACCAAGAAACACAGGATCAGCAAACTAACGAAAGCAGGAAAAGAACCCGTGCGGTATTCTGGATTAAGACGAGTAACAGGGGCAAGTATGTATACATACTTTGTTTTGAACATATGTTACCCGTCATAATCTCAAATCCCGCAATCACAACGACGTATAAATTAAAAACAAGGTGAAAAATGGATAACATTGAATACGTGTGGATGCATCTACTTAAGACAGAAACGTACAAAAGGAGGAGGCTAAACCCCAAAATAATGAAACTAACTCATAACCTTATTCTTGTCAGTAGAAGGAGAATTTAAGGAGACAAGAAAAGTAAAATCATCATCACAGCAGGGACAGGAGTAGACAGAAGTAAAGGCAAACAGTCGACTGATCACCCACAGACGGAGGGCTAATGATGAAAACAGAATTGAAGACAAAAGGACACAAACGACATTCCTGGGCAGAATTGAAGACGCAACAGCCGTGAGCAGAAGGACAGATGCAGGGCTATTAATGGTGGGAAGAAGGGTTTCGAAAGAAACAAGAAGGAGAAGAAAAGAGTCAGAGGAGAAGAAGTTGAAAGAGAAATAAAGTAGTGTTTGACTTGTGTTTATCTTAAATATATAAACCTTGAAATCCACGACCCCACCAAACCAGGGACGGTTACATAAAACGTGCAAATTTGAAAAGACAGAAATATTTTCATTCCGATTCAACCCCTAGGAGAATTCGAAAAGAAAGGGGCAAACTGTAATAGCACATTTAACATGCAACACGTGGCAAGATCTAAAGGCAAGAGGTAACTTAATATGATACAACAAGGAGCACCATGGAAAAGCCTAGGCTACCTTATCAGATCTCGAGCTAATTCAAAATCAACGGTCAAGATGTTGTATGCACGTGGCAGTCATGCAGAGAAGCCGTTGAGACGTGGCGGTCATGCAGAGGAGCAGCTGAGACGTGGCAGTTGAGATGCATGCAACGGATCTGTGTACGGACACCACGTGGCGCGATTCCAGCCAAGCATTATCCTGAAAGAGAGCGCGCGCTCTGAAACCCGTACGAGAATGGCGTGAACACACAAACCCGTATGCCCTATAGCAAAGAACCGTGCGGGCTAATCTGTAAACAGTAATTATGTTACAAGTTCTATAAATAGAGAACTCCTCTGAATGAAGAGGGGGTCGACAAAAATATGAGAGAAGTAAGGAGAGAGGGTTTTATCATAGATCCAACCTTAACTTATAAACTTAGAGAAACCAGAAACATCTAATTGTAAGTTCGATTAACCATTAAAACACAACTTTCATAACTTCAATGAATCTCATTCATGAGATGAGAAGCTCTTTCATTAATATGGTTGTACGTCAAGTCCAAATCATATGTGCTTTACTCTCATGTATGCTTTAACATTACTATCACCTATCTATGCATTTCTAATCACTAATTACGAGCCAGTATGCAAATTTCATTATTATATATCCCGTGCGGGATCTACCATAAGTTTATATATGATAAGAGAATTTATGTTAATCATTATTGGTATTATAAACCATACGATCACGGGTAATGTATTTCTTCAAAGTTATATCTTAGGGTATCATCATTGAATACTATATGTGCATCCTTACTCTTTATTTCCAGAATAGCATGTGAATCACGCTGTCATTCATCCCGTGCGGGATCTACCTTACACTTACAATTTGTATGAGTATATATGTTAACTATTATCGGTATCATGAATTATATGATCACGGGTAATGGTTTTCTTCAAGGATATATCTTAGGATATCATTGTTGTGTCGCACTCGCATGTATGCTGCGATATTGATTGTGAGCACTTGATCTAAGCTAATAGGTTTTTGCGCTCACAGTTTGGCGCTAGAAACAGGGACATAATGTCTCGGTAAAAGTATTAGTCTTTTCCTAGTGACTTTGTGTTCTCAAAGCAAAATTAACAATACGATTTTTCTCACTAAGAGAGCAAGTAATAGCGTTGAAAATATATAAACTGTTATTGCTTATAGTGTTATGTTTATGCTTTCATTTTGTCCTGAGCTTACGTGATAGCACCTGAAGCACGATAGGGCGGAAAAGGATTGAAGAAGCAAATCCGGAAGCAGGATGGACTCTTATTAATGATTTAACTAACAAATTCTTTATAAAAATCTACTGGGTTTTTCTATTGTTTGTTCCGTTGCAGAACATGGACGTGCTCAAAGAGCCCCCAAAGCCAAAGAATCTTATACCTACGGTAAGAACACGGAGTGCGCAGAAAATCGCCATGGAGCAAGAAGCAAACCGTACGGTCGCAGCTACAAAGGCGAGCACGGTGACAGGAGCTGACCTGAGAACAGTTGTAGCATCCAAAGAAGCATCAAAGGCCGCAGCAGAAGCCACGGCGGAAATGGTTGCTGTAGCTAAGAAGAAGGTTTATGAACAACAGCAAAAGGCACAAGCAACTGCTGCACGCAAAGAGATTGTGGACAGGAGCGCCAGGGCTGAAGCACAGAAGGTTGCATCAAAGGTTGCAGTAGAAGCAACATCAAAAGCAATGATAGAGAAAAACAAAGGCAAGATAGGAGGAACAATTCCAGAGGACTACTGCGAGTACCATAGAATAAAAGGGCACACGACTGAGAGCTGTCAAGCTGCCAAAGAACACGCCAAAAAGCAGGACGGCCATCTTCATCAGTATGGAATGGCACCAGGCGAGCTAGGAGGATCTTCACGTTTACAGCTACCGTATCAGCTTCCCGGGAGTGGAGTTTTGTCACCAGGTCTAAATCCTGCCATGCAGCCCGAGAGGGTGGAGCAAGAAAAGCCGCGTATCGACATCGAGGCCAGTGAGGATGATTCAGTTGAAGAAGAGTTAGAAGCAGATTTTTTCCATCCGCATGAAGCAATCCCGCGCATGGAGCCCTCTCCTCAGTCAAACGCATCTATACTATTGGCGGCAGAACTGAAAGAAGCTCAAAGGGAGCGAAAACTGCTTGCAGACGCGATGGCCATTCTATCACGGGAAAATGAGGAGCTAAAAGGAAAAGCCGTGATCTTGGCGAGAGCACAGCAAGTCCAGCCCATACAGTATCAACTACCAAGAAGCCCCGCACGAGAGGAAGGCTCGCAGAACATCCAACCTCAACACAATCCGGAAAGAAGGATGGTCATGCATCCCCAACAAAGGGTCCGACCACCAGTCATATCGTACAATAACAATTGCCCAGGAGGTATGGATTATGACTATGAAGTAGGAAATCAGTCTGCAGAGGATGATATGGCAGGAGATTATGACGAGGATGAGTATGAGGATGATTGCGGTAATGAAAGGCACGCAATGAACAGACCAGCTAACTTTGAGGCCGTACCCAATAATCATGAACGTCAGTACCGAGATGAGATAGAAGAAATGAGAGTTGAGTTAAGAGCAATCAGAGCGCACCAAGGAGGCAACAGATTAGAAGTAGCAATGCACGATGCACAGACAACACCACTTGTCCCCCGGCTAACATTAACTAGGATTTCCAGAAAATGTTCACTTCCAACTTTTGCATGCTACGATGGAACCAAAGATCCCGCTGCACATTTGAGGTATTACGCACGGGTTATGGCACCATGGTTAAGGAATAATGTGGTAATGTGCAGGTATTTCCCATCCAGTTTAAAGGGAGTTGCGCTCCAATGGTACGATAACTTGACTCCAAACTCCATCAGATCGTTTGCTGAGTTGGCCACCAAATTCGTGGGACAATACATGTATAACAAAGCTCTGAAGACAGGGACTGATAAGCTTCACGGACTCGTTTATAAGACAGGAGAAAGTTACAGAGATTATGAGAGAAGATGGACAAAGATCTGCCAAGAAATAGGGAACGTGAGCGATGAGGCGAAAATCAGCGGTTTTACTTGGGGATTGGATAGGCACTGCGCACTCTTTGTGGAAATTCACGGATCAGATCCGCAGACCGAAGGAGCATTGCGTATCATCCTAGAGAAGCATGTACGATTGCAGGAAATTCAAAGAGACAACCCGCGGGGACAGTCACATCGGTCCACAGAGCGACCAAGGAGCAATCACAGGTCTTCACAAGGGCAAGGAAGTTCACATCGTACCAATTCGGTGGAGCCCGTGCCTACAGAGAAGAGAGCGTATGATGGAGCAAGGCAGTACGAAAACAAGCATCTAAAGCCGGGAACAGGAAAAAAGAGTTACAACTTCAATGATTCCGTCTACACAAAGTTGAATACAAGCGTGTCGCAAATTCTACGAACCTTGAAGTCCCGTGAGGATATGAAGTGGCCGTGGTCAAGAGGACAACAGGCATCACGGAATGAAAACCACAAAGATTTTTGTGAGTATCACGAGTTCAAAGGACATCGCACTGAGGATTGCAAGACTTTAAAAGATTACATACAAGGATTGGTGGACACATGAGATCTGGGGCAGTACGTGTACCAGCAACAGCGTAGCCAACGAAACAAGACGGTAGTAATTCCACCAAATGACCAAGTAGTTACTATGATCACCCATTCAGAATCGCGATCTACGTCACTTGTGGGAGGCATTAACCAGCGACTCAGAAAGCGAATGGAGAGCCATGAGATTTTCAGCATGAACGGAGAAGCCACGGAGCAGTGGGAAGAATGGATGTCTACACCTTTAAGCTTCTCAGCAGCAGATGTTGATCAAGATATGGAGGTGCACAATGATCCGCTAGTTTTGACTCTTCCGGTTGCCGGATGGAACGTGAAGAAAATCTTGATTGATAGTGGGAGTTCCTTGAACGTAATGTTTTACAGTGCGTTCCTAAAAATGAATCTCAAAGATGAGCAATTATCCCCTTCACGATTCACTATTTACGGTTTCAACGGGTCCATCTCGAAGCCTAAAGGAGAAATTGTTTTGGAGGTAAAAGTGGGACCATTGACGGTCAACACAAGTTTAAGCATTGTGGATGCGCCTTCGCCATATAATGCCATAATAGGGAGATTGTGGGTTCATCAGCTAAAAGGAGTTGCCTCATCATATCATCAATACCTAAGCTTTCCCACGGATCGAGGAGAAATGCAAATCAAAGGAGATCAAGATATAGCAAGGGAGTGTCATGCGACGGAAATCAGAATGAATGCGGAGCGTGCGGAACGAAATACCAGGAAAGCTCGCAAGGAAGAAAGCAAGAATCTAGTCATCAATGAGTATCTCGAAGAGTCAAAGGGGAAAAGCTTAATGCACGTGCATACGGATCCTGCGTATGAGATGGCGAGTCCACGGAAGGAAGCAGAGAGAAACAAGAACTTGGCGATTGAGCAACATCTTACGGACATAGCAAATGAAATTCTTGCTACCACACCAAAGCTCCACGGGAACGCGAGCACTTCTTGTCCCGGCATGGCTCCCGATGAGATAGAGGCAATGAAAGCAGCAAAGGGGAAGGCGCACGCAAAATAGCAATTAAAGAAGGCTCCCCTCATAGGAGCCGCAGAACCGCTTTTTTCCGCGGTGGAGCCTACTAAGGAAGTAAACATAAGCACGTCTGAATCCCCAAGGATGATAAAAGTCGGGACATTAATGGGAAAAGAGCAGGAAAGCGCACTTCATCAATTGCTAATTGAATATGCTGACATTTTCGCGTGGAAAATGGGGGATATGCCCGGCATAGACCCAAAGGTCGTGGATCACGAGTTAAAGATAGAGCCAGGAACGCAGCCGTTTAGACAAAGATTGCGGAAGATATCACCAGATTACCAGCATGCAGTGGAGCAAGAGTTGAAGAAACTTTTGGAAGCAGGATTCATCAGAGAGGTCAAATACCCGACGTGGATATCAAACATGGTAGTCGTTCCAAAAAAGAATGGAGGCGTACGGATCTGCATAGATTTTTCCAATCTCAACAAAGCATGCCCGAAAGATAGCTACCCCTTGCCTAGCATAGACCAGCTTGTCGACGCGACCGCGGGGCACGAACTATTATCATTCATGGACGAATATTCAGGGTATAATCAAATCGCATTGGCCCAAAAGGATCAAGAGCACACTGCTTTCTTTACTCCAAGAGGATTGTATTACACCAGGATGCCGTTTGGACTAAGAAACGCGGGAGCAACATATCAGAGATTGGTAAACAAGATTTTCGAGCCATGGATAGGGCGTAATCTGGAAGTATACGTGGATGATATGCTAGTCAAAAGCAAGAAGGCGGGCAATCACCTAGAAGATCTGATGGAAATTTTTCAGGCCATGAGGGAATGTCGCATGAAAGTAAATCCGGAAAAATGCACCTTTGGAGTCACGTCAGGGAAATTCTTGGGATATTTGGTTACGAAAAGAGGAATCGAGGTGGATCCGGCTAAAATTCAAGCAATTGTGGATATGCCATCACCACGCAAGTTGAAGGAAGTCCAAAAGCTTAATGGGAGCCTGGCGGCGTTAGGAAGGTTCATTGCAAGATCATCAGACAAATGCAAGCCGTTCTTCAATATATTGAAAAAAGAAAGCAAATTTGCGTGGACAGACTCATGCGAAGAAGCTTTTCAAAAGATAAAAGAATACCTTGCGGCCATACCAATTCTTCAAAAGCCCGAGCGGGATGAAGTGTTGGCCTTATACATTGCAGCCACAAGCAACGCGGTGAGCGCCGTATTGGTCAGAACTAACCAGAAGGAAGAACAGCCAGTCTACTACGTCAGCAAAACTTTGTCTCCTGCAGAGAGAAATTACACCAAATTAGAACAACTCATCTTGGCTCTGGTCCACGCAAGTCAGAAGTTGAGAACTTACTTTGATGCGCATTACGTTCGCGTAATCACCAAGGCACCGTTGGGAGCAGTGCTCGGAAATACAGAGGCGGTAGGAAGAATAGCCAAATGGAACGCACAGTTGGGACAACACAAGATCATTTATGAATCCCGCACGGCAAGAAAATCACAAGTACTCGCAGACTTCCTGGCGGATTTACCTTTGGACAACGATGACGGAGTGGATGAGATACCTGGCTTTGAAGAAGATATCGAAGATCCAAACAGTATTCTGGTTCCCTCCAACTCTAAAAGATGGGAAGTTTTCGTTGACGGGTCCAGGAATAGAGAGGGAGCAGGGATAGGCATTGTCATTACCTCGCCTTCTGGGGACCGTATAGTGCACTCATTCAGGCTAGAATTTGAAGAGCACACGAACAATGTAGTCGAGTACGAGGCCGTGATACATGCGTTACGATTGATCATAGAAATGGATATCGATGATGTGCGCTTGACGAGTGATTCACAGCTCGTCATCCGACAAATTGAGCTAGAATATCAAACTATAGATGAGAATATGATGGCGTACATGGCCTTGGCTCAGAGTCTCGCCTCCAGAATCGATAAGATTGTCTTTCGGCATTTGTGTAGAAAGGACAACCGTCATGCAGACGCCTTGGCCGTCCTATCCTCGATGATGAAAGACCCGGCCGCGGTTGCCATCAAAATTTGGAGAATATATGAACCCTCAATCAAATTAAAAGGAGTCATGGTCACGGACCACGGACAAGCGTCCCCAGAAGAGGATCTGGAAGATAAAGCTACCATGGAGGACCTCGTAGAGAAAGCAGAAAAGGACCGAGAAATGATGATTGACGAAGAAAAAGACTGGAGAATCCCAATTCGCAAATTGCTAGAAAAAGGGTTAAGGCCGTCAAATTACTTACAAGAAAGAAAAATTGAGTCAAAGGCGGGAAATTATGAGTTGCGAGAAGGAATTTTGTA
>JAJJMA010014152.1:0-23822 GCA_023529015.1 Papaver nudicaule | reverse complement strand
TTCCCTGGCCAAATTAGACTTTCATTTGCTAGGTTAGATTGTATCATCTGTACATAGACTTTGACTTCTGATAGTTTTTCATTGCCGTTTGATTGGATCTGTGACCTTTGCTTTTTGTGCTTCTTGTCTTTGATCATCTTCTTTATCATCGTCATTTGTTCTTCTGGTATGCGTCCGACTGATGTAGTTTCTAAAATCTCTGTTTGTGCATTTCTGTACGCTTTGGATGTTTTGCTACATATCTCAATGTCAACGCAATCTCCATGTTATGAACTTTGTATGCTAGTTCGTCTATACTACTCCTTATTTCTTCCATATTTGTGTCTGTGATGTTTGTTGTTTGTGCCTCCATGATCGTAATGGATACCTTCAAAATTTCATAGTAATTATCAGATAATATTCATAATTACTTGTTTTGTTTTTGCACTTGCTGTAAACGGAAAGTGGAATATAATTTTCAATATGAATAACCTTCACTGTTGTCTAAAGAATGTAATTCAAATCTGAACTTAAATGCGTTTGATCTATATAAAACTTTAATTCATTCAATTTTACTTGTAAATTAATCGTGCAAAAATAGATTTTTAGCATTTTCAATGTAATAACGAAACTTAACTAATGCTTATACGAAAATGATATTTGGATTTAAGGAAAACTTCCCTGAACGCAATTTTCCTTTTGATCTGTTAGCTTTTTTGGTTTGATAACGTCTTCGAATCTCCTTATCCATAATTTCTTTATCTTTCTCATTTCATTCATCGGTTTTTTGTGAAAACATTAAAAGTATTAGATCAATCTTCCAATTGTTATTATTTGACTATATATACTTCAAATCTATCATCTAAAAATGGTTATTTACTCAAATTTCTAATGAAACATTAAAATTTTTAGATCTGCAATTTTAGGTTTTAAAATTTCATTTTACCGCCAAAAGTTTTCGATCATTAAAAATTCATTGAGAACGTAATGACATTCATTGAAAACAGTTTTAAAACTTTCAAATCTGAATGATAACAATGAAATATGCTCAAAAATAAAAATTCAAGCTTAGTCGGCGGCAAATGAAGATACAAAATTAGGTTTAGATCATACCTTCACCAATTATCCGGTGTGAATCCGGTGATCTAAGAGATAATTAGACTTTACTTTGATTTATTAATCTTCTCCTAGTGATTGAATCTGCTTGATCGACAATGTGGTATGAACAATTTGCTTCAACTAACCATACTAACAGTAAAGTAAAGAGAGATATTGTTTAGAGAGAAAGAGTCTAGTCTTGTTTTCTCATTAAAAAATTACTTGGTTTACAAATGAGGCTTGGCAGGCCTTTTATAGACGACGGGAATACAAGTTTAGGGGTAAATCAGTAAATACATCAGATAAATATCTTAGATCCGATTGTTACGCTCGCATTCCCGCCTCTTGGATGACAAAACCTCATAATCTCCTTAGCAGTCTCCGTTGTTGCTTAACCGCCTAAGTCGTGTTGGGTTCTGTATCCACAGCCATTTGCGCCTATCCGGACTCTGATCCTCCTTTGATTCGTTATGCAGGACCTGCAGTACCTCTCGTCCAGGACCTGTTGCCTTCTGTGGTGGATGATATATTTTGTCATCTACACTGCTTTTTCAATTGGTATCAGAGCCGGTAAACACATTAAAGACGTAACTGTCTGTGTTTATCGCGGCTTGTGAGTTATGGAACAAAGCATAAGAGCTTGTAACGTACCACCAAACTTTGATGGCACAAATTATCTATGGTGGAAAACTGCTATGAGATCGTTTTTGCAAGCTCGGGATTTCAAAACCCGGGTCTATGTCGAAAAGGTATACACACCTCCAACTATCCTGGTAGGAAGTGAGTCTGTCCCCAAAGACACTGGCGATTATACTGACTTGGAAAGTCAAGCCGCCAAGCAAAACTATGATGGGCTAAACGCTATCATTCATGCAGTAATGTAGATGGTGAAAAATGAGAGAGGGACAAAATTATCAAAAGCACTCTCGAAACCACGCCTTATTAAAGGCAATCGCCTATTCAGGCTCATCTCATAGCTCAGAGTGCAACCCATTCCATGAGCTGGACAAACTCTCTATGAGCTCTCTCTTATAACTCCGGTGGGGAGGGTAATATCATAGTGCAGTACTAATAACCTCACCAACATATTAAACCCATTGATCTGCTTCATGTCGACACCCATCTCGATATCAGAACCAGGTCGCTTAATGGTATACGGTGAAGAGTTAACAGAGACGTATCCGCATGGATTTCCTCTTAATACGACTCAACATACGAGTCTTGATGCAAACCTCAGGAATATTGAAGCCCCAGGCCGGTCCGGAGCTCTCTGAGAGGCATACAACAGCCTAAGCAGGCTTAAGCAGACCTAATCCCAAGTTCAGGATGGTCTAGCATACCATGGATAAACACGCCATGACTTCGAGTGTGTTGTAGCATAAGCACTCACACCACGACTAAGGCACAGGTTGCCCCAAAGTCGAGCTTGGCCAGATGCCAAAGCCATAACGCCACATAACATGGCACCACAAACCATGAGCCACCATGGATTCACAAGAAATCAGCCTTGGCCAAGAGGCCAAGGCCATGGCGCAAGGCGCCACAAACCTACTTAGCCTTGCCAAAGGCCAAGGCCGTGACGAGGAATATAGCCGCCAACAGGTTGGCCTTGGCCAGAGGCCAAGGCCGTGGCGCCATGAGCCATGGCGCCACCATAATATAACTAACGCCAAAGCGCGTTCAAAATTGGCCTTGGCCAAAGGCCAAGGCCGTGGCGCCATAGTCCATGGCGCCACCATAACATAACTAACGCCAAAGCGCGTTCAAAATTGTCCTTGGCCAAAGACCAATGCCGTAGCCTCCTGGGCTATGGCGCTAAACACTTATGGCCTTGGCCAACAGCCAAGGCCACTCCTACACTCGTGTCCCGGAGGCACTACGCTCATGTTGGTCGCGACAATTAGTCATATGACTCTACTCTACTCAACTCAACTATGCAATATCCACGTATCACTCACTCGAGACATCAAAACATCACACGGGGGGGATAACTTTAGGGGTATTGGTCTGGCGGTCTACGATAGTTGAAAGAAACTGATGGAGATAGTGGACAGTTACGAGAAGATGGCGCGAGTGGGCATGTTCTACACGACTCAGGCAGTTGCAGAAACCAACTCATGTCCTCCACTCCCCCACTCTTCCACGACTTCCACCTTCTTTGTCGAGAGATCAGGGTGAGTTCAAAACTATAAATAGAGGCTTCCTCTATCTTCCAAGGCAGAACGTTCAGAACGGCTAGAACACAGAAACAGAAATGACAAGAATATCAGAGCCTCAGAGAAAACACACCTGAGAATCCAAACACGTTTCTAGCCTTGGAGATTTCTAGTCGACTTCACGACGGAGATCTTGAACTCTTACACCCAAAACACATCCTCAACCTGATCTCAAGTTCCTTCGTTGTTTCCCTCCCTAGACTAACATCCATCCTCTATGTGATCGAAGCAAGACGTGAACATCCATTTTCTTGGTTTAGGCTCGTCTTGTTCGACTTTGATCTCCGAGCACTACGAAAGTACCCAGAGACGGTACATTGTTTTTGCAGGTAAAAACAAGTAACACCTGATCTTTTCCATCACGTGGCCACATGTGAAACCTCGCAAGAGGCTTGGAATAGATTAAGGACCGTATTCGAAGGGAACGCCGCAGAAAATGATGCAAGGCTTCAAACCCTTATGTCTGACTGGGAAAACCTTCGAATGCTTGAGGATAATACCTTCGAAGAATTTAATCACAAATTTTCTGAGATAGTGAATGCCTGTCACACTTTAGGAAAAACTATTCCGGAAAGAGACATTGTGAGCAAAATTCTGAGGTCATTACCCTCAAGATACGAATCAAAGAATCATGCCATCCAAGAAGTACACGGCTTAACAATAAAAAGAAGTGACCTTGTTAGTAAACTTAAAGTCTTTGATCATGAGTGAAATAGATCAATTGCTTTTAAAGCCGTTAGCCCTCTCAGTACCTCTTCTGACAAAATCAACACTTTTCGGGTTGATATGTGTGATGATCGTTTCGAAAAATAATTAAGCTCTATTATGTCCTTAATCACACAACATGTCAGAAACCTCTTGAGAAAAGAGATAGGTATTGCCCTTCAGTTCATGAACCGTACTAGTACATCTAAACCTAGTGAATCACGAGTAAAGCATTGGGATAACTCTTCTCGCCGTCTTAAAAAACGGAAAAAGGATTTATCCAGACATACATCATCTTCCTCTCTGGAGACACTCAATTGTGTTGATGATAATGTTTAGTGCTTCAAGTGTCTTGGTTTTGGGCATAAATCCTCTGAATGCCCTACCAAAGATGCAAAAGAGAATCCAGCTTACATTGCAATTATTGATGATATGTCAAATGTCTATCAAGATTGTAAGACAAATAATGTAGCCTATGCTGCTGGGAACTCTGATCACGACACAAGTTCTGACTCTGATGAAGAAGTGTAGCATGAAGATACTGTTACGAATAACCTTATCAAGGAATGCTATCTGAAACTTTCAGAAGCTCAGAGGTCCTTGTTCTGCAAAGAGGTTGAATGTGACAGACTTCGTATTCAAAATGTTACCTTGCAAAAGGAACTTAATACTAATGGTACAACCGATCACAACAAAGAAATTCGTAAATTGCTAATTTCTGAAGGTCGTGATCGAGAAATAATTCTTCAAGCTAGACTAGATAATCTTAAGAATGGTGATTCATCTAAGAATGATCTAGTTAATGCTTATGAAAAGATCAAAAGGTTGGAAGAAGATAACTTGTGTCTGAAAGAGAACTTGAATAAGTTCAACAATAGCTCAGATAAATTAACCTTGATGTTAGGAGCGAGTAAAAATCATCGTGACACACGAGGATTGGGCTATACAGGAATAGACGCTCCAAGTATTAACAAAGAGGTGAAATTTGTCAAGGCTAAGGATTCTTCTCAACCAAAGGCTACTACAATTTCCAAAAGTGAAATACCTCTACCACAAGTTAAGGATAAAAAGAGCAAAGCCTTTCAAGCTCGAAAACATCCAAGTAACAATGAGCATCCCATTCCTTTTGTTACTAAACGTTGCTTTTATTGTGGTAATAAAGGTCACTTGGAAAGAAGATGCAGATTCCGTAAAAGGAACGAAAAAGCCAACATTTGTAATGATGCAAGTTTGTTGGAGATCAATCCCAGATCTAACAACAAGGCTAATCATCTTAATGCAGGTTGTGAACGTCCAACCTTTAGGCATAAAAATCAGTATTATGATAAACCGAGTTTTGCCTATAAACGCTCTACGAAGTTCTCTCCTAATCATCATAGAAAGGAACAATTTGTAAATGCGAAGACTAGATTTGATGTTCCCAATTGGAGATCGACTAACTTGCAAAAGAATAGTCAATCCAATCTTCTCTCAGGAAAACTTGTTGAGAAAGATGGGAAGAAAGAACCTATTGCTCCTAAAACCACTCACAAGTGGATGCCAAAGAATATTGGTGGAGCAATAAGTGCCAAAGGGGATCATTATCCTAGAAAGGCCACCCAAAGAGAAATCATGGAAAAAATGCGGTTGATTTTCAAAGAAAACCTTCGAATATTGAAATCACTTAATGAGATGCTTGGGTTACTGGTGAAAAACAAGAACAAGGGAAATGCAAAACATTCTTAGCCGAAATCTACTTGTGGCGAAAAACCCACTGGTGTAGGAGATCTTGTTTTAACCACCAGTGGTGAACAAGACATTGTTCATCCCAACACAACTTGATTGTGTTGTGCACCCTCACCAAGTAAGCCCTTGTCAGATACGGTGAGGAAAGCACGATAATCAAGGTTGCATACATGACTTTATTCGTTGCTTTTGTGATGATTTAAAGTTATGTAAAACTGCAAAAGTTATGATTTTTCTCACGATTAAGAAACTTTTGATTATATGTTTTTAGAGTTTTCACAAATTCGAAATCATATACTCTTTTCCAAAAAACTGGCTAAGGGAAAGAGATTGTAAACAAAGGAAAACTGGATACATTAAATTGTTTGGCCAAGTTAGGCTTTGTAGTTATTCTTTATTGTATAACACCACATGGGGGAGAGTTCTTAAATGAGCTTGCGCTTAATAACAAATCTTTTTGGGGAGCGTGGATGTGCAATATAGGAGAAAAGTGTATCTATATTTCTCCAAAGATGAATTAACTTCGAGATCATCGTTCTGATTTCTTAGTCATGTCATCTTAAACTTGGTATGCGAGTACTTAACTTGACCTATCTCTAATAGGTTTGAAACCCTAGTCTCAAACTACTTTGTCATATTTTTGTGACAAATAGGGGGAGAATACATATGGTTCTTGTTCTTGTGGCTCACAACCATAGGGGGGGGACATCGTGTGCTTACTTGCTGTACTTTTTCAAAGTATCAAGTAAGGGGGAGTAATTAAAGTTAAGAAGAAGCTTCGTATCAGGTATGAGTAGAATCACTTTAAAAGTTTTGATACACGGACTTTAAAGTTTGTTCAGATTCTTACTCTTTGCACAAACAACATGTGGGATTTGCATATTAACCCATGTAAGCTCGAGCGTACCTTTGTGGTTGTTTGAGCTGGATACGTTGTAGTGTCTGCATTCAGATTTTTCAACAAGAGTTAAAAGAACACATCAAGACTCAAGGGAGAAGTTGAAGAATTCAAGAAATCAAGATACATCTGGGTTAGATCTTTATTGTATATTTTTTGAATCCATATGTAAATTTGTTTTGTCACAAAAATTGACAAAGGGGGAGATTGTTAGGGCATTGTCCGGTCAAATCCACTAGCATTGGTATGTCAAGCTGGTTGTCAGTTTTAGGTGTCAAAACACAATCTTGATTTAGCATACTAGAGTTTAGATTTCAGAATTTGGATATAGACAAAGTAGTAGAGACCTTGAAGACGAAGACTGTGAAGACAAAGAAGACATCAATTATTCTTCATCGACAAAAGGTTAGTAGGAGTTATGACTATTATGGAAATTCTTCTATTTTACTTATTCTATCTTTCGAAATAGTTGGCTACTTTAGTAGTGATACTAATAGCGATTGAGATCGTGTTCTTGTCTACATGACCATGTGTTATGTTGGTATTTGTTCCCACAAATACTAAGTTTACAAGAATGCATGAGATAGATTCGATACCATTTGTCCATTGCAATGGTTTGCTTGCAAATCACTTGTAGGATATGGGTGAATCTAGAGGAGTACTCTTGTCCAAGAGTTCAATGGATTATAACTGAGGACGTATTAACACGTCTAAGTACTGGCCCAGCCCAGAACTTCCAGCGGATCCAGTTAAACCCTAATTCTGAACAATGGCGGTTCACGAACCGATTCTTGAACAGTGACTCCGGATTTTACCTCCTTGGCCTGATTTTGGGTACCCATGCCATTAGCTTACCCCAACTTTGGGTGTCCACGGCTATGCCTTGGCCAAACTCTTGGAGGCCCAAAGTCGTGCCTTGCTTGTACTCATGGAGGTCCATGGCCATCTTATCTCTTACGGCTATCTTTGCTCCCTTGGGGTTAGAGTTTATCTTTTCCTAGCCTCCCCTCTATTTATGGGTCCCACTGATCCAAATCCTAGAGGATTATGAATTTTATTGAGTCCATAATACTCTAGTTTCCTAATCAAGTTCGGAAATCTGACATCTCACGTATTTCTTTGGTGCGCGATTTCTACAGCCCAATCCGTGAAGAATTAGGAGGCGCTTCCTTCACGAAAGATTTTTCTCTGTGAGTTATCTACAACATACTAAAAATTCGGAATTTTATCTAATATAGGCTGGCCTGGGCGATTTTATTAATGGACAACATGCAAGCTGTTCAGAAATCCGAAAATAACATAAATGTTATGGCTTATCCTTTTATATCCTATGTGGGATTATTATTATGCTATGCAACATAGCTTATTATAATTATTATGGCCTATCTTTAGGTCTTGTATTGGCAATGCTCATGCATTCTTGATGATGGCTACGCTGTGATAGCATCATTCGTCTGTTTTTCCTGATTATGGACTTGCTTCCATAAATCAGTGCTATAATTATTAATCATGGCTCATGGCTATGATTCATATTATTTTGGACATTCATATGTCTTTATTATTCAGGGAATCGGTGCATTACATGCCACAAACCAATTTCCCTTATTTATGGCAAGTCGAAAGTCGTATTTATTTGACTATTGCCACAGAGAGTTGTTGAAATCCTCTCAGTCTAATTGGCGATTGCATAGCTCAATCCTTAGACTTATCTTATCTAAATGGCGGTTGCTAGCTCAACCCTTAGATGACTTATCTTATCTTATCTAAATGGCGGTTGCTAGCTCAACCCTTAGATTTATCTCATTGGTTTAAACGGCGATTGCCCGGCTCAATCCTTAAACCAAATCTCAAGGAGATATTCAAGCTTATCGCTTAAAATCTCTATCTTATCGCAAAGTCCTGAGTTTACCAGTAATTGGTACGACTTGCACCTAGTCATCTTTGACTAACAAATATTTAATAAATCTTACGAGAATCAAGATTTAGTTACATGGGGGGATATTCTTTAGGGTTTTGGTTTGGCGGTCTACGCTACGTGTGATTGCAACGACACAATCACTTAACGGGAAAGAAAACTAAGTCGTGCGAACGTTGCTGAGAAGATGGGATAAGGTAGTGGGCGGTTCATTCTTCCCTAATATTAGGCGCAAGACTTGCCCCACTTACTCCACACTCCCACTCTTCCACTTCTTCCACTTCTTACGAGATCAGTTGAGAATATATTGCTATAAATAGGTCACTCGACCGGTTTTGGAATCATCTCATCCAAGAACAGATAAGTTCAAGAAGTTCAGTGCAAGTATAATCAAGTCTATCTTAACGATAATTGATTAACTCTTCTCATTCAGCATTCACTATATAGCGAGAACTGAATATTCATCCTTATCTAGCAATATCAATCTCAATATCACAGAAAATCATAGCAATTCTCTGATCTCGTCTTTCTCTGCTTCCCTCCCTAAACCAACCCTAAAATCCTCTTCTTGTAACTGAAGCAATACTCGAACGGCCATTTCTTGGTTTAGGCGAGTCTTGTTCGATCTTGACCTCTCGAATTCATCACAATCCTTTATTACATCATCACACTTCATACTTTACCCCTCAGATTCTCTTTATTGTTTTACACCTAAAACACCTGGGCAAAGAATTTTTAGTACGGGCATGGCTCGGCCAAACCATCCAACCCGCCCAACCAACCCAAGTCCCACCCCTAAACAAAGTTGTGTTGAAAACCCGTACTTGGCTCACGTGTGGTGTGGACACGAGTGTCTTGATCATCAGGAATAACATGAATATGAGAAGGACCCGCCCTGTTGGAATGAGCAAGGGAATCTGCACGTGCAAACCCTGGGTTTGTTGGAGGCGTCAGCTTCTCTGAAAGAGTCCTCAAGCAAGTCAGCAACTCCATCTGGGTTTTCACCATATTATTCTGACTTAAGGCTAGATCTTGTTGGGTCTTCATGAGATCCATGATGCTAGGTGAGTCTTCAGTACTCCTTGTTTCTCCTGTGCGGGGCCCGAAGAGAAAATCTTTTGTGCGGCTTGAGATAGGAGTGTAAGGAGTAGGAGAGATAGTGGTATTGGTAGTCCCCACCATATGAGATAGGGGGATGTGATATTGGATAGGATAGGCGTGGTGGATCCCACCAGAGGAGATGACACGCCCAAGGGAGAGTTGGATAGGGTCGATCCTATCTGGGTTGAGGCAGACACAAAATTAGGGTTTCTGTTTGGGATAGAGCTCACAGTTTGGGTGGTGGGACCAGCAGATGTGATTACGCCACTAACTTGGGTATTTGTGACCCCACTTGCAGATAAAATCGTGGGACCACTAGTGATATTTGGAGAATTTGTATTCTCTGAACTCTGCCTCCTAGTTTCAACCATATTTTCTTACAACCGAGATAATGACCTCCCACTGTGGTCGCCAAATGTTTTAGGTGTAAAACAATAAAGAGAATCTGAGGGGTAAATACTGAAGTGTGATGATGTAATAAAAGATTGTAATGGTATTCGAGAGGTCAAGATCGAACAAGACTCGCCTAAACCAAGAAATGGCCGTTCGAGTATTGCTTCAGTTACAAGAAGAGGATATAGGGTTGGTTTAGGGAGGGAAGCAGAGAAAGATGAGATCAGAGAATTGCTATGATTTTCTGTGATGTTGAGATTGATATTGCTAAAAGAATGGATATTCAGTTCTCACTAGATATTGAATGCTGAATGAGAAGAGTTAATCAATTATCGATAAGACAGATTGATTATACTTGCACTGAATTAAACTGTTGAACTTGTTTGTTCGTGTTGTTATATTTCCAAACTGGTCGAGTGACCTATTTATAGCAATAGAATTCCAACTGATCTCGTAAGAAGTGGAAGAAGTGGAAGAGTGGGAGTGAGGAACGAGTGGGGTCAGTTGTTAAGAGTCTTGCGCCTAATAATAGGGAAGACTAACAACCCACTACCTTATCCCATCTTTCCAGCAACGTTCACACGACTTAGCTTCTTTCCCGTTGAGTGATTGAGCCGTTGCAATCACACGTGCCGTAGACCGCCAAACCAAAACCCTAAAGTATATCCCCCCATGTAACTTACTTGATTCTCGTAAGATTTTTTAAATATTTGTTAAGTCAAATATGACTAGGTGCAAGTCGTACCAATTACTGGTAAACTCAGGACTTTGCGATAAGATAGAGATTTAAGCGATAAGCTTGAATATCTCTTTGAGATTTGGTCTAAGGATTGAACCGGGCAATCACCATTTAAACCAATGAGATAAATCTAAGGGTTGAGCTATCAACCTCCATTTAGATAAGATAAGTCTAAGGATTGAGCTATGCAATCGCCATTTAGACTGAGAGGATTTTAGCAACTCTCTGTGGCAATAGTCAAATAAATACGACTTTCAATTTGCCATAAATATGAGAAATTGGCTTGTGGCATGTAATGCACCAATTCTCTGAGTAATAAAGACATATGAATGTCCAAAATAATATAAGTCATATCCATGAGCCATGATTAAGAATTATAGCACTGATTTATAGAAGCAAGTCCATAATCATGAAAAACAGACGAATGATGCTATCACAGCGTAGCCATCATCAAGAATGCATAAGCATTGCCAATATAAGACCTAAAGATAGGCCACAATAATTATAATAAGCCATGTTACATGGCATAATAATCTTATTGGGAAGTTAGGCATAGGACACAAAAGATAAGCCATAACATTTATGTTATTTTCGGATTTCTGAACAGGTTGCATGTTATCCATTCATAAAATCGCCCAGGCCAGCCTATATTCGATAAAATTCCGAATTTTTAGTATGTTGTAGGGAACTCACAGAGGAAAAACTTTCGTGAAGGAAGCGCCTCCTAATTGTTCACCTATTGGGCTGTAAAAATTGTGCATTGAAGAAATACGCGAGCTGCCAGATTTCCGAGCTCGATTAGGAAACTAGAGTATTATGGACTTAATAAAATCCATAATCCTCTAGGATTTGGAACAGTGGGACCCATAAATAGAGGGGAGGCTAGGAAAAGATATACTCTAGCTCCAAGGGAGCAAAGATAGCCGTGAGAGAGAAGACGGCCATGAACTTCCATGAGTACAACCGAGGGAAAGCCATAAGGCCTCCACAAATTAGGCGAGGGAAAGCCATAAGGCCCCCATAAATTAGGCTAAGCATGGCCATAAGGCCTCCAATGTTTGGCCAAGGCACGCCTTTGGGCCTCCAAGAGTTTGGCCAAGGAATGGCCGTGGACACCCAAAGAATTAGCAATCTTCTCCTGAGATTCTTTCTGCTCCTTCTCGGAGAAATGCATCTTATAATACTCGACAGCTGGGAAAGAATGTCCGCTCTCGAAACCTGTTCTCTCAATCATGTTTTCCTCATCAGCATAGCCGTAAATAATAGAGCCTTAGATAAGTACAGGTTTCGTAAATTACACATCATCATTCGAATGATGAAGAAGTTTATTCGTAGAAGACTTGGTGGGATCTACGTCATCTAGAACATGTGCCACGTTCAGCACCTTTCCGAACCACACCCCCCAGGGAGCAGCCTCCTTAAGCAAGCTTTTCTCAACCTTGTAATGCTTGAAAAAATTATCAGCAGTCCAAAATTCAGGAGGACTCGAATCTTCTGGGAACTCTTCGTAATAATTCGATCTACCTTCCGAGCGGTTCAGCCACTCACTAATCAAACAAATGGAATTACCAGTTAACTGCATCACGCCGCAAAGGAGGGATAATTCGAGAATAAATTTCGTAAAACAAGGGATTTTGGGGATTATACAAATGAATGAGATGTCCGGCACCCAGGTGCTCGCCGGTAATTATAATATGTCTACTGTTACAGCCATGCTTAAGAATAAGCTCAGGGGATAAGGTAACATTTTTATCAAATTCTGTACAAGGGAAAAGATTCATATTGAATCCAAGAAGTTTAGCCCTGTCTTCCCAACTAAGTTTGGGATCCACCACCTTCATGGGACCAATCTTTCCTTTAGGAACGACATTCTTCTTAGAGGCCTGAATACAGCAACAGAAACCCAAAAGGGAAGTCAGTACAAATTAAAAATTAAGATTACAGAGAACAGATCCGAGAAAAACTTACCATGATTTAAATACAGAGAAAGAAAAGAAGGCGTTGCAAGGAAGAACTTGAAGGACTCGGGGTTTTTGCAGGCAAAAGAATTTCAAAGAGAAGTAAAGTTCTAAAGGAGGGAGACGACAGGTTTAAATAAAATAAACCCGAGACCGGTGTAGCAGGTTAGAAGGTGGAAAGGGCGACGGTTTCGAAAAACATTCAAAGCTACGTGTGTCAATCAGGGAATTAAAAAATGGACATGTGTCGAGGAATATGGAACACCAGAAGTTTCCTTCTTCGAACATCTCCAATCTTCGACCAAGGAAAGAGGCAAACTTTAGGGGGATAAAACCGTCGAGACACGTGTCAGGATATGGAAGCAGGAGTAGGATAACAAGTGAAGAACCGCAAAGCACGGAATAGAACCCGAGAGGATCTCGTACATCTGTGAGTTGTCTTAATCGAATATTTGGAAAGATGCGTGTGTAGTGGGAAACATCCTGGAAGATCTCGAAGAGGGAGAACTCGACACTAGAAAGCTCGAAATCCTCGACTGGTGATCTCGGAGACAAGGTATCGAGATGGCATCTACTTCGAAGAAATTCCGAGGGCCACCGACTTACTCGACAACCTCTGACACCACCACGATTGAGTATTTCATCTTATATTAGCTGTAATCCACTCGCAGTTCAGCCTATAAAAGGCGAGCTCGATTTTCATTGTAAGGGTTAGATTTTTTTATAAGTCTTGGGACGTTTGAGTGTGATTAGGTTAGTATGAATCTCCTCAGGTCTTTAAGCACAAACATCCATGTAGTTATAATCAGAGAAATATTATGCTTAATAAATGCTTTGATCTCCATCCTGTCTTCGAATATATATATATACATATTTTAGCCTATCTCAATATAGTTCTTATTTACCTCGATATCATGCTTTTCATTTGAATAGCTCTCTGAATAGATAAATGCATGTTATAATTTATTGGTTGTTAGGTATAATGTCTCTGAGCAGATTTTATACCGACACAACCTCGGTGAAGATTGTTGAAGACCTTCACAATAGGGTTTTTAAGCATAGGAAGAAGGTATGTCACCAACCTTGTGGAAGGTACATAACCCCTCTAGATGCACTTGGTAACATTCATAGGCCTTACCACATGATTTATGATGAATGGATTAAATCTCTCCCCACTTTAATTCATGAACACATAATCTCGATGGATGATGTAGAGGGCGATGGAAATTGTGGTTACCATGTTACATGTGAACAATTGGACCCTTTAACATGAATGGAATAATGATGAGCCCACCCAACTATGTTAAGTTGATGTTGCATACGAAATTAAATAGAGTTCCGGCTTTTTACTATGCAATGTTGCCGGGTAATGGTTCTAACCAAGAGAACCTTGCGGCAATGAATAGGAGACTCCAGGGGGAAGGTAATCTTATGGATAGGGGAAATTGGATGTCATTTCCCACTTGCGGCCACTTAATCGTCGATGCCTTTGAATGTGTGGTTCACTACTTCTCTGAAGGTGGTAATAACATCTTCACTCCCCACTTTGTAAATTATAGTGAAGTACACGAAGATCTTGGGAAGCCGAAACGTCTTGTGATTGCACTTATTGGAGGCAATCATTTCATAGGGCTAAAGTTGGAGGATGATTGCCTATTACCCCCGTTGTCCCTTCATAGTTTAAACAAAGTGATAGCTAAGGAATGGTGTGGACACTTCTAGACGGCAATGAACGCTTGGGATACCTTTTTTTCGTCGCAACGAGGCCAATAACCGACGTTTGAGGTGCCCAATAAAGAAGATGATTAAAAGGAAGATGCTTGAAGATGGTGGTGAATATGTTATTTGAAATGTGGACTCTTTTGAGAGTGATAAATGTTTTTTGTTGTTTCTTTTGTTGAACTTCTACTTCATATGATGAATGTATTTTGGATTATGGAAAATTTTGGCTTAAACTTTACATTTTGGCAGAGGAAGTGGATGTAGGCTGGCCACTCTCGGCTAGTAACTAGTGTTTTGTACCTGCCGTAACTAGCTTTCAGCTGGTAACTTGAGCTGGTTAGCAGATATATACCACTTTCGGCTGGTAACTAGTGTTTTCTACCAGCCGTAAGTAACTTCGTGCAACAAAATTAAATGTTTCCAAACCACTTTTTCAATAACATAAATATCTTGAACAACAACATAGATGCATTACATATTATTATGAACCACACCATAATAACTGATTTATATCAAGTCTGAAAAGACGAGGGTACCGAGTACACCACCAATCTTTTATTTTAGTCCACCTATAAGTCGAACCTTGACCGGTTCCTGAAATCAAGAACTCAATAACAAGATCTCTTTCAGATTTGATTGATTCACACAAGGGAGTCAATACAAGAATCCGAAAGACTATGTCAACCAACCAAGTACGATACTTTAATTACATAAGATGACTTAAATATAATGCGGAAGTAAAGTAAAGTACACACAAGATTTTGTTAAAGAGGAAACTACAAACTCATAGAAAAACCCCTGGACCTAGTCCAGTTTTGAATACTCTTAAGAATTAAGCCACCAACACACCTACTCTCAGACTTCGGACTAGCTGGTGCAGACAATATGACCCTAATACGACTATTAGTCACAAAGGTTTCCCCTCAGTATTCCTACGCCTCCAACCACAACAAGATGGCCACGCACATGTAATCCCCTACGTAAACAGACGCCCGTTACTGTTTTACGCAAGAGTTGCCTCACAGCCCGTCGCGAGGACTATCGATACCCGACCTCCAATCGGACGATTACAACCTTATGGACAACAACCAAATAGCGGCAGGTCAAATCGCTAGATGATATCCTTGGTAACTAACATATATTTCACCGAAGTCTTTTCACACCAAGAGCGAGGATATTAAGTTTACTTAGGCAATAAACACCTCGAGATATCGATCAAGGTTTCAAAACCTAAACTCCCGAAAGAGTAACCTTGTCGTCCCAGTTGGAATCAAGTGATAGGCTGGGAAACCTACAATAAAAATATACTGCAAGTGCACAGTGTCTAACTGGTAGACAATGGCAAGTACAGGTCGAACCCACAGGGAGCGGTGAAAATTATCATGACTAATATTCCTAAATTATAAATCGGAAACAAGATATTTTTGGATTTTTAAAAGATAATAAAAGAAATAAATCAAATACGAGAAATTAAATATGAAACAATGAATAATGAAAATAACTAAGGCTAGGGATTTCACCACACCACATGTTTTGAACGACAACAAAATATAAAGATTCTAATAATTTCTAGCATGTTATTAAACCTTTGTACCCTAACTCACACTTTCATCGATTAGATTTGCAAAAATTACTTGTAAACATTAAGCATGGATCATCAAATGATTTAACCTAACCATAACCCATCAAATTGAATAACAAATAATGAAAAAAATCATATTAAACTATAAAAACTCTGTTGAAACAATGATGGAGTGAGTCGAACAATTGCATAGAAAATAATAGAACTTTATTAAAGCGTCACCGATGGAACACGGGGTAATAGCTTCCTCCCATTGCCTTAGTCACAAAGGCCTTAGCTGCTCCTGTCCATGGTCGTCGCCTCCCACCTAAACTTCCGTCAAAAGATACCCTCTTCTGTAAACTTCGTTTCCCTTTTATATCCTCTTTGTAGCGTAGGTTTTATAGGTAAGATAATAAGTGACACTGATTCGGCGTGGCGCGAAGTAACTTAAGAATAGAACATCGGAATATGATTGGTTCTACCTAAACAATACCTACGTAGCAGATTCTCATTGGGTGTTACATCAAATTTTAATGTTCCTGGCACATCGAAGAAAACCAAAGTTGTTAACTTTTTTCTTCAGCCATCCATATTCCGCCACGCGTCCCTCACTCCCCACCGACTTCTTCTTCTTTTCGTCTTTTCTCTCTGACTTTTCTGATTTTTTTTTGTTTGTTTTCACCGACATATGGGGCCCCATGTCTCCCCCTTTCTGTAGAGTTTTCGCTTCACGTGCTCCTCTTTTCTTTCTTCAACAAACTGTCTTCTTTATCTCTTAAAATTTTGAAAGCAAAAAGAGAGAGGTGAGAGAGTGTTCTGAGGATCGGCGAGTCAACTCAGAATGGAAAATATCGGAAAACTTCGCAAATCGTTTCAATCAGACTGGAAAACGTTCGATCTATCAAGAGTTTATTTTGGAAAAATCCATAGAATCAGGTTTGAAGAAAAAAGGAGAGGGGGAATGAAATACTGGATACTAATGTCAGCTGAGATCGGGCTTTGGGTGAGAAACCTGATCGAAAAAATTCTAGCCGGAAATGTAAACAAAAATCGGTGGAATCGGAGGGAAGGGGATTTCTCTTTTCTCTTGGAGGTTAAAGAAAATCAGCATGGAAAGTTTCTGAAATTAACTAGATTTGATAGCACCAGGAACATAAATGCAATTATTTTCATTCCTCATGGGGAAAAAGGAAATGGATGGTGGAATCTAGGTGAAAGCCTTGATTACATCTTGCGTACGAAACCGGTTTCAACTCAAAAAGTACCTGAAATCAAGGATTTTCCTACTCATGATGACATCAACCCCTCACCAAAAGTAAATGACAGAACCCTAAGATCAATCGCTATCAACAAGAAAGGGTCACTATCATGGAATAAAGTTGCTAAAGCTGTATCCGGCAAGCTAGGTTGGGGGAGATATCTAAGATTGCAAATATCTAACAGTACTTCAGCAATTATCACACCAAACAATGATGATGAATGGAGATCCACCTGGTCACAATCAGTTTGGGAAGAGGAAGGTACAATCATTGAGGTGAAGAGAATACAGTACTCTGATGTCCGTATCACTGAAGAAGTTTTTAATGTATGTGAACATTGGATTAGCATCAAGGGTCTACCAATTGAAAGCTGGTCTAGAAAGAATTTTACATTGATTGGAGAAAAGCTTGGTGTTCTTTTGGAGATTGACTCTGAAACTCTTAGAAGGAATCAGAGGGTATGCAGAATTGCAGTGAAAGGGAAAGTTCAACAAATCCCCCTTTTTCTGGAAATCAATATAGATGAAGAGAAGCTTATCCTCGCTCTGGAATGGGAAGTTTTTTTCCGTCAACTCCGGCAACCCTCTCAATCGGAATCAGAAGATTTTCAAAATTCAAATTCTTCTTTGGATAAGCGTCAGACAAGTCAGAAAGGTAATCAGATTTGTCAGATTATTCAGACGAGTTCAATTTCAAATTTGAATATGGGTGGAAAGAACAGTGGGGACCATTTGGGTGGTAATAACAGTGGGGACCGTTTGGGTGGTAATAACAGTGGGGGGAAAACAGACTCAATACTTACTGTTTTTTTCCTTCAGAAGAATTCACAAGTTATCGGCCCAACAAAGAAAAAGAGCAATTTTGACAGCAGAATAAACTGTATGTTTGAAAGCTTCAAAGAGAAACGCAAAAATAAAACCCAGCTTGAGCATTCTGACTCATTAGAAGAATGAGAAATACCATCTGCCGAATTAGGCCAGCAGCATGAGGTGGTGGAGGTTTGCTCAGCTTCTCTACCTATTATTATTCCATATGAGCAGAGGTCAAATACTCATAATGCATCAACTTCTTCATCGACTGGAGAGCAACTTCCAGATTTGAATGCAACAATCAGGCACATAGAATCCATTGCTAATACTGTTGATCTTTTAATGGAAGCAAGTCACAACCTTGGAGCACAACATATGGGACAAGAGGCTCAAGTACAACGCATATATGCAGATATCTTAGAAAGACATGAGAAGAACTTGCTAGCATCAGTTGCTGGTCAAGAAGTACTACAAACTAATGCACTTGCAGTCATGGTAGGGAATCAGATTGTCTCTCAATGAATGCACAAGTTCTATCCTGGAATGCAAAAGGGCTCAATTCAGTAGATAAAATGGACAACCTAAAAGAACTTATAAGGAAGTACAAACCTGTAGTAGTAGTAGTAGTGCAGGAAACGAAAATGATGAAGATAACAAACTGGTTTGTCTCTCATCTGTGGGATAATTTAAGAAATAAATGGAGTTATATTCCCTCTCAAGGACTGAGTAGAGGGATGCTCACTATATGGGATGACGACAAGCTGGATTGTGTAGATGAGGAAATTTCCCTAAGCACAATTAGCCACAAATTTAAGAACAAGGGTGAAGACTTTGAGTGGGCCTTTACTCATGCATACTCTCCATGTGACGATGAAGGAAGGAAAGTTTTTTGGGAGGAACTAAACTCTATTGCAGGATGGGTGGAGGCTTCATGGATAATTGCAGGTGATTTCAATGCAGTTAGAAGGCATTGGGAGAGAAACAAAAGAGGTGGCTCACAGCTTGGGAAGAAACTTTTCAACTGTTTCATGTCAGAACAAGACTTAATAGACTTTCCTGTCAGTGGTGGTCTGTATTCATGGTCTAATATGCAAGAAGACCCAATTCTATGCAGGCTAGATAGAATTTTGGTATCTCCAGCAATTGTAGCAAAGTTTCCAGCAATTGCTCAAATCATCCTGTCAAGGGAGACTTCTGACCATTCACCAGTGCTACTCACAACTGGTAATGTGCAACTGTTTAAACCACCATTCAAATTTGAGATCTACTGGCTTGCAAACAAGACTTTCCTCAGCAACTTAGCAATTTGGTGGACTAGCATGGTGTTCACAGGATCTCCTAGTTACATCCTCTCCAAAAAACTTCAAAATCTAAAGTTTTTCTTAAGAGATGGAGTAGAGAGCAATATGGTCAATCAGCTAAGAAGAAGGAAGAACTTGGTGAAAAGGTTCACAATTTAAATCTGAAGGAAGAGAACTCAAAGCTTACAGCTGAAGAATTTGCTTCAAGAGCAGAATGGAAAACTGAGTTAAAGGCAATCAGATACGATGAGTTCAGAAAATGGCAAAGCAGGGCCCAAACTAAAGGGCTGAAAGAAGGTGAAAGCAACACCAAATTCTTACATCAACTAGCAAATGGTAGAAAGAGAAGAAATACAGTACATAAACTTGTGATCAAAGGCAATGACAACTTCAACCAACAAGATATAAAAGAGGAGTTCAGTTCTTATTTCTCAAACTTATTTAAGGAGAGCCACTCTTGGAGACCCCAACTAGACTCTGCTGGTTTCAAAAAGATTAGTGTAGAACAACAAAAGTGGCTAGAAAGACCTATTGAAGAAAAAGAAATATGGCTGAACATCAAGAGTTGTGGGAAGAATAAGTCGCCCGACCCAGATGGCTTTCCCATGGAGTTTTTCAAAAGTGCATGGTCTATAATCAAGAATGATATCATGGTTGTTGTCAAAGAATTCCAAGAGGAGGAAAGGTTGGATTGGAGGGTTAACTGCTCCTTCATTAGCTTGATTCCAAAAAAAGAAGAAGCAAATAGGCCAAATCAGTTCAGACCTATTAGCTTGGTAGGTGGTGTCTATAAGATAATATCTAAAGTACTCGCAAGCAGATTTAAGACAGTTCTACCTCAACTAATATCAGAACATCAAGGAGCATTTCTCAAGGGTAAACAAATCCAAGACGGTATTCTTATTGCAAGTGAACTAATTGAGGCAAGGTTACAAGCAAAGGTTCCAGGTTTCTTATGCAAACTTGATATCGAAAAAGCTTTCGACAACATAAACTGGCACTGCCTTGACTCTCTTCTAGAAGGACATGGATTTGGTGAAAGATGGAGGAGCTGGATCTACTGGTGTATCTCAACTGCACAATCATCTATACTAGTAAATGGCAGCAGCACTAGCAAATTCCAACATCAAAAGGGACTATGACAAGGTGACTCTTTATCACCCTTCTTATTCATTTAGTTGCTGAAACACTTACAAGATTACTGAGAAGAGGAGAAGAGCTCAATATGATTAAGGGTTTTAACATCCAGTCACAAATAAATGTGTCTCATCTGCAATTTGCAGATGATACACTCATCTTCCTTGATGCTTCAGAGGAAATGGCTGAGAATCTGCTTCAAATTTTACAAGTATATGAGGCCATAACCAGTCTTAGAGTAAATCTAGATAAAAGCACAGTGGTAAGTATAGGGGCAGAGGACAAGATTCAAGACATATCCAATATTCTGCACTGCAAGGTTGAGCAACTTCCTATAAAATATCTTGGAATGCCCTTAGGAGCTACATCAAGATAATTATCTGTGTGGGATCCTATACTAGAAAAATTCAAAAAGAAAATAGCATTATGGAAAAAAAGATTTCTGTCTAAAGCACAAAGGATTATACTGATCAACAGTGCTTTAGCTAGCCTTCCCGTCTACTTTATGTCATTAATACCCTTACCTGCAACTGTTGAGAAGAAGATGGAGATTGCAATGAGACAATTCATGTGGGGATCAACATCTGAAAAGAAAAAGATCAATTGGATTGCCTGGGAAAAGATGAGTAGACCCAAAAGAATGGGAGGTATGGGTATTAGACACCTAAGAACAACCAACAAAGCTCTTCTCTCCAAATGGAAATGGAGATATACTGTGAAGAGAGAGGCTCTATGGAGAAAAGTTATTCAGCTTAAAGCTGAATCTGCAATATGATATCAGCCCAAAAGTTTTCAAGAATGCACAAGGAAGAAGACTCTGGAAAAGCATTCATAAGGCATCTGAGGTTATGCATCCATTCTCATCCTTCAAAATAGGGGCTGGAAAGCATGTCAGTTTCTGGCATGATGCTTGGTTTGGTGACACACCACTCTGCAACAAATACAAATTAGCTTACAAAGCATCAGAAGATAAAGAAGCAACTATATATGACTTGGTGGACAATAACAAATGGAGAATACAACTTCAAAGAAACGCAAGCTCAGCTGTTCTTGCACAATTCTCCAACATGGTGCAACTATTAGGTAGCCCTCCGACCCTTGCTGACTCTCCAGACTCTGTATCCTTCTTGTCATCAACAACCTATACAGCAAAGGAGGGATACCATTGTATGATGAAGCAACTGCACCCTAATCCACCTAATTATGACTATATTTGGAAGAAGAACGTATCTCCAAAAGCTCTGGTTCTAGTGTGGCTTGCCTGTCAGAATGCTATACCTACAGTTGACAATTTACTGAAGAGAGGCGGTGATATTACAACTACAACATGTTGCTTGTGTAACTCTGGAGATGAAACAGTTGATCATATACTCCTCAACTGTTGCTTTTCCAAGCGGGTCTGGGAACAGCTCACAAAGGCTCTAAACTCGGATTGGAGCAACAGGGATAGATTTCAACTCCAATTTGCAGATTGGCAAACAACCAGAGGGAGATCCCTAAACAGAAAAGTCTGGAGAATACTACCCTATGCCATAGCATGGTCTATTTGGAGTGAAAGAAATAGAAGGGTCATGGGAAAAAGAAAGGAAGAGATCATGATGAGGTAATAATTGAGATTAAGAGGAGAGTTTTTCAATGGGGATATCTCCCTAATTGGTTCAAGAATATTTCTTTTAGAGATCTTCTCTATAATTGGGATGATGTTTTTGATTGTAATTGACAGTTATAACTGTCTAGTATTTGGTTTGGGCCTTTGGGCTCGGTTGTAACACTTTTTACAGTTTAATAAAATCTTAACCTTTTACATCAAAAAAAAAAAAAAAAAAAAAAATTTGTCATCTTTTAGCCATTCAAACATTACCACGTAATCTTCTCTCCCTGACTCTGGCTTCTTGCGCAGACTCTCTTCTTGTTCACCTGCTACGTGCTTCCACGTGTCCTCCAAGCTATCTCTATTTCTGCTCAACTTCAGCTGCTTCTTCCGAAAATGCTTCCCATCGCCCTTTTTGGTCCCCCAAAATTGTCCCCCGCCCATGTGGTATGCTTTTATTTTCCCATGTATAATGTGGAGGGCCCTGCAGTTTCTGGTTTGGGGGTTGTGGGTGAGAATTTGTGGTTGTGAAGGTTGCCACATAGGGGGCGATGGAAGAGGGGGAAGAAAAGGGGCGACCTGTAGCACTTTCGTGCTTCTTCTGCGAGTTCTGCTCTCCCACGTGCCTTGTCAGTGTCGTCTTTCATCAGCTTGCGTCAGCCATGCATACTTCTTTTCTCTCTCTCCTGCACGTTCAATCTTCCGATTCTTCCCTCTCCTATGGCTATCCTTCTTTTGGCGTCACTGCTGCACTTCTTTCTTTGACAGACACCAAAGGTAACTTTGGCCATCGGCCCAGTGGGGTAGGCAGTGGCTAGTCCTTAGTAATTTGGATGCTCCTTAGCGGCGATTTGACACCTTTTTCTCATTTTATTCAAAATCACTACAAAACACAAACAAAGCATAAAATGCAACTTTTACAAGAAAAATAACTAAAGAAAGTGTAATCAATAGATGTTTAGAGAGGTGTTTTTATACACCTATCATCAAGCAGATAGCTATAGCAAGTACGAAATGATATGACCATGAAGAATGATGTACCTGCAAAGAACAAATCCAATAACAACGATCTTGATTTCACTCAATATCTATAGTTTAGGCACACAAACCGAAAGCGGCTTGCTGACAAATCAAGGTTAATAGATAAAGAGTATGTTCTAATCACAACGATCTTGAGTGGCCTTATATCAGAAGAGAAGGACCTTAGAATAAACAAGTGAAAAAGGAGGGGTACCGAAATACTACCAACTTTTCGTTTTGGCTCGTGAGTCTTATGGTATAGAGTTTGGACGATCTCAAAAATCAATATCCAAACCTCTAACTGGAGTAGTCTCGACAGTTAGGTAATAACGTACTACTTGGTGCTTTAATTATAAATCAGAGTTATAATGCGGAAAGTAAAAGCACACAAGACACCAAACGTTTTTTAACGAGGAAACTGCCTTGCAGTAAAAACCTCGGGACCTCGTCCAGTTTTGAACACCGCCCAGTACAAACTGACTACAAACACTAGCCTACTATAAGACTTCGGTCTGGGATGTAGCAGAGACCAACTCAAGCCCTCCAAGCGAATTGGCTACTGTCGCCTTCCTTACGTCTCTGGATCCCCCACAGATCGTCACGCACTTGATTCCCCTAGCTGACGTCCTTTACAGGCCTAGGAGTTGCTTTGACCGATGCCAAAGGCTTTTGTCAGCAATACTGGGTTTTAA
>JAJJMA010014146.1:0-11084 GCA_023529015.1 Papaver nudicaule | reverse complement strand
TGTTTTACTTCTTTGTTATTGCCCAACATAACTACCGGAGTTTAGTGGTACTAAGGTCTCAACATAAGTATGATTCACCACAGAGTTGGAATTGTCTGGAAAACCATGTATCTTCAAAGCTATAGCTCTTTCAAGATTGGGGTCATATGACATCAAACGAACTCCCTTTGCCCCTCTTAGACCGTCTTCAAATAGGATATCACCATTTTGTAAAGTTTGAATTGGCCATCGATAAGACATCTCCATTATTTGAGCATTAATCATGGCATTCTTACTCCACTTGTTATCCATCATTATCCACACATCAACTTGATCGTTGTGATTCATACAAACTAGACAAAGTTTACCTTCCCAAATGCCCAACGTTGATATTAGATAGTTCTCAATAGGTAATGGCACATCATGGAATGTCTCATGAGAAATATCACAACAAACAATAACCTCAGATTTTATTCCATTACGACAAACAGAAGCGTCACAATGAATAACACCATTAAGAAAAACCTCGATATTTTTAGCAAAACATAAACTATAAGGAATGAAACCAAGTTCCTTCCATGAATTTGAAGCTAATGAGTAAATTTTAGCTTCCGAAACTACAACTTGGTGAAAACTCGCAATTCTTAATAGCTTATAATCATCATTCCTGTTGTCAAAACCAAACGCATATGCAATACTACAGCTTTTCGCGTCTGCAGAAGGATACCTCTTAGTTGAGGTACTTGGTACTTGTTGGACGACGACCGAAGGGAGGAGTCCCTTAGGGATGAAAAATGTACAATTTGTCAGTCACAAACTTTGTGCATGGAAAAAAAAATTGATCTATAATTTGATGAAAATCAGATGAAATTGGAGACAATTATCGAAATTGATAGTTGAAATAGATTATGAACAATCAAACCAACATGTTTTCAGTTAAAAATTATTCAAAATACTCACTAGATCAATCAGCTGATTCGGAGCATGGTCGGAGCTCTATCTTTTCAGAGAAACAGAGTTCTCAGTGGAGAAGACGAAGTCACGGGTCGGGTAAACCATACCCGACCCACAACCAATAACAGAACCGTATTACTACATAGATTTATCAAATCAACTAAATGACAACCAATTAACAACCAAAAATGAAACTGATGACAAACCCTTTCATTAATATTACCTATTACACAGTCTAATTCCACAATCTCAAAGTTTTGGGAGATCAATCAGCAAAAGAAAACAGAGTTAATCAATCAATACAAAAAACAAGGTTGTTCTTCAACTATTCGGGTGAGAAGAAGAAGTCTCGGGTCGGGTTACCGTACCTGATCCATTAGCCCAAAATTTTGGTATAGTAGCAGTTATTTCTACCCAGAGAGTCAACTGAATTGCACCCCTTTTTCTTCTTCAAACTACTGACTCTCAAATCAAATCAAATCAAATCAAAACTATGTACCACCAACACCAGTGTGATGACGACCCATTGATTAATAATCCATACTTGTACATATTTTTGTCGATGTTAGTGATGAGATTAGTGTTGGATTCGTCTCCTTTTCTTCTTCTAATGATTCGATCCGTGAATGAATTGAACAGAGATTAGTAACTCTATTAAATCTTCCAATAAAAATGGAGTACTAATTAAACTCAAAGTTTAACTAACGGGAGATAATTTCAAAAGAGAAAAAAAAAACCAGAGAAGGGGAAGCAGCAATCGAAGAAGGAAAAAGGAATGGGGTCCATAGGAAATGACTAATAGATTACTGATTTGTGCATGTAAAGCAAGAGCAAGGGCAGTGACACGTGTAGTGATTAAACTCTAGGTGCAGGTGGACACCTTTGCTTGATGTATACCTCAGGTCCAAAGCTATGTAATGCATACGGCTGTTTAACACATGTTTGTCATGCATGAGTTGGGCATAAGCAGCTGCTGGAACATTAAATCGATGTTGTATTTGTTAACTGAGTCAGGCATAAAGAGTAATATTGTTATATAGATTAGTCCATTTTCTATTTTCGAAATGCGAATTAAAATCGGATGTTCCAAAAGGAACAAATGGGAATTAAATTGATTTTTCATTTTTTTCCTGCTTATTTGGTCATTAATCATATTTTTTATCTTATTTGTTTTTTGATCGGTACAAAATATGTTACCGGCAATTTAAACTCAGACCAGTGGTACTGATGTTTTCACGATGAGTTGACTAATGTAATAAAGATATATCGCCTCTTTGATTATGTTAAAATGTTTGAACATCACATAGGTAGCTTTCGGCTTGATTTTGTCGTCGTCCCCCCCACCGTGCAAGCGGTAATCTAGTTTATATTCTCGTGTAGCCGGGTTCCAAATGCAGATATTCCTAAAATACGTTTCTATGCAAACCAGTCCATTACAGGAACCAATTATTTGAGGCATAGATTCTCCACACATAAATGGATAATCAATCTTAAAAGCATGACCTGATAATGGTGACGATGTTGATGATGATACAACATTAGTATTATGTATAGAAAACAAACAAGTTTCTCTAGGGAAATCGCATTCTTTGCAGGTAACCAAGATATTGAAGTTGTTCACTAGATTCGCATGGTTAAGATGATTTCTGATAAAATTAGGGTTTCGAAATAGAAGGCACCATTTCTTGGATACGCACCTGAATCTTGAGATGGACTGTACGGGTAACCTCGTGAGTATGTTCTCCTCTATGATTTCCTCCGGTAAGTTTGACATTTTTCTTCTTCTTCTTCTACTTTGATAGGATTCAGAACCAAACTATAGAACCTTATGATATTTTTGATCAATTGATTGGAGTTGGAGATCAACCACCTAAATCCTTTGAATTGGGATTGGCCACCAAAATCAGTTAAACTGTATTGAAATTGAATCCTACGGGAGAGTATATATAGCCTACCGGCTTCTAAGAATAGGAAATCTAAACACGGTAGTAATACGTAAAGAACTAAATAAGGAAAGACTAATGGTGCGTTTGGATGCAGAATTTTAGAGAGGGGATTCATGGGACCAAGGGATTTGGTAGAATTATAAATCCCTTGGCCTGTTTGTTTGCCAAAATCCCTTGTATTCATGTTTCTCCTGGGAAACACTTTCCCAGCAAATCCTCCAAATCGAGTAACACCTCCCCCCTGTTATTTGCTTGGAAACTTTCCAAGGGATTTGTGGCCCCACCAAAGTTAAACCCTAAAATCCCATATAAAATCATCGGTTTAGTTATCTTTCCCCTCCACATTTCCGCCTCTTCCCGCCATCATCCCGCCATATCATTTCTTGTTGAAGCTGTTGTTTCTTCTCCTTGATGCATAAAAGTGATTTAAAGAGATAGATAGATATGTGTTTTTTGTTTTTACTTATGCTTGCACGGTTGCACACTAAGCACATAGCTATCTATTTTTAATATCAAAGATTTTAAATCCACCAACTAACTACTAAGTTGAGGACGAGATAGTTAATATGGAATTTCAAAACAGAGTATTTGTGTAAATCCTAGGTTTACCAAACAGTACATGGAATTTCAAACAAAGGATTTGACAGTTTCCAGGGATTTTTGCTTGAGTTACCAAACATGCCAGGTATTTACATAAATCCCGGGTTTTATAATCCCCTGGAATTATAAATCCCCAGGAAACGTAAATTCTGCATCCAAACGCGCCATAAAAGAACATGGAAAGCTAGAATAATACAGAAATATGGTGTCTGTGTCCTAAGATCCCACCCTCTTTTAACATGGCTTGTCCCAACTAGCTTCCTCTTCAGAGAACATTAACCAGTCAATACTCTTCCTAGCAAACCATGAAAACCGCCTCTTCTCCAGCTAGGTAATTCTTGGTCTTGAAATATAATTTACGAGCCTTAATAATGGATCCTCAGGGAACATCAAGTAATATTGTACCTCAAGAGGCCGTCTTCACATCATCATGTATAACTGGTCCACAATCTGACCATCTGGCAGTTCATCAATTGAAAGGGTATTATTTCCAAAACTGGTTGGGCTTTCTGTGTCAGTTGGCCTTCTCAAGTAGTTGACTTGACTGCTATTAGAAAGACATGATAAGATCGATCTATTTCTCATCAGACTCAGATGATGAACCTCCTTTCTTTAGGGAATTATCAGCCTTCTCTTTCAGATCCTGTACCTTCGCCATCATTGCCTCATAAACGTGCTCAACAATATCAGCATCCCTCATTAGTCTTTCGACAGCTCCCTCTACATCTCCCCTCTCTAGTGAGCGTTGTAGGCCATTAAATTGAAATCCAACCTTCCATACATCATTCACGTTACACCATCTGGTACTCCAAAACTTGGCCGACACAGCATGGGCACCTCTTCGCAGACACTCTCCAGTGTCGAATCCACCCATTGTGTGTCCAAAATCCTCCCACCGCTGGATGGTCAGGCATTGTTGCAGACGAGAATGGAAGTCAGGTATTGGTTGTCACCGAAAGTATTGAAAATAATTTAGCCTTATCGAATTTTGCTTATATTCTAGTTTTTTCTAATGTTTTAAATGTCTTTTCTGCAGAATTAGAAGAATTGCATAGTATAAGACTCTAAAGAAAGCAGTGGATCTGTTATTACCAGGTCTTGCTTGCTCTACTGTGAAGTAGACTGTCAGCAGATCGTGATAGCTGATCGATTGTATGACAATTAGAGAAACTAGTAGCTGACCTCAAAATCAAATCTGGCAACAACATCCGTTTGAGAGATCATAGACCACAAATTATAGATTTGCTTAATCAAACAACGGTCAGTGCACAACAATCATTGGGTTTTTCGCCCGCGGGCATTCACTTAGACTTATAGACGAGATGAACCGATTGCATATTTGTTGGAAAATTATCTTCGTTACCGATTCCATCAATAATACAACCCGTGTATTATTTCTGTCAACATGTTACCACTATGTAACATTGGTCTTCGTCAATGTATTACGACTTCCGTAATACTTGGTTATTAGAAACCAAAACAAGAAAACAAGAAGAATAGAATGAGAAAGAGAAATTCTATAATTCTTAACAAACTTACTTGGGTGTATTGAGGCGAGTAATCTCTATACTTAAGACATTTAATGCCCTGTACTTAATGCTGATACAGTTAACGGCATATGTCTCCAGCATTCAACAATACCATTGGTGTTCTTCGCAGCACTTCGATGATCACCAATAACGAACGCGAATTGATGTAGCACAAACTCCTTAAGAATAAACTCTAAGCACGTCTACTTAGTTTCTTCTCTTTTCTTTCTCTAACTTTTCCACATCTTTCTTACTCATTTTCTCTCCATGTTTTTCACATGTTTTTCCATGTGTTTCACATGTTTTTCACATACATCAATGAATCAAGAGTGGGGTTTATATACATGATTAGTGACTCTTGGAAATCAACAAAGAGTCTCTTCATGAATGGTCACACCCCTTTGGAAGAGTCATATCCCTTTGGAAGAGTCACATCCCTTTGGAAGACTCACATCCCTTGGGATACAATGATTCAAATTCTAAGTGAAAGGATTTTATGAATAGACACAACCCTTCACAAAATGGTTGTAACTAAGTTAAACTTAATTTCTATTCAAATTTCCAACAATATTATAGTAGTTCCACCATCAAACGGTCAACTCCATCACAATGATTCAACAAACAAAACTAGTTCAATAACAAAGAAGCTGAGAAAAATCGATTGAGACGTTGATAGCCTTAAGATATACTTTTGAGAGAAGATATCATTGTGATATTTTGGAAGATCTGTGTCTCTCTGTTTGATTTCCATGGTATCTTCAAAGTTTCCCACATGACACAAAGAAACCATCTGATCTATAAACACCAAATTCTCATCAGTAGAACTCCGACTACTGGTTTCCCACCTTAACAACGCCGCCGGCCTCACCTAATTCGCACGACCATCTTAAGATTACTGGGGACGCGGACCATCTTAAGATTACTGAGGACGCAGATGCCATAACTGCTGCTTTGTTTAATGGATCCGTTAATTGTTAAGCTTAAGAGAAGCTAAAACAACCCAAGTAAACTGTGCAAGAATAAATTCTGTTACATATTAGACTGAAGTTCTAAGCATAGACATGGCCTGAATACTCTGTTAATTGTATGATTACGATCACAACAATATCATAAGTATGAATCATAAGAATTCCAATTATATACAAAAATCATCCCAAGGTATTCAAATCACATACGAAAAATCGAGTCACATGTTTCTAGAGTATTCTCTCTCAATTCTAATCTAAATGCCGTGTTGAAAATTTGAAAGAAAATCACCAACTTCACAAATAAAAAAAGAAAGAATATTTTCTGCTCATATATACTCCCTCGGTCCCACATAAATTGAGTTAGTTGGGATTTGCACAATTATTGAGGTAAGGAAGAGAGAGATTTTTTTTTTCATTTTTACCCCTCAACTATTGTTATCATCCTACCTTCACTCTCTCTCATGGGACCACTATTCTTTTAATTTAGGAAGGGTAGTTTTGAAAGTTAATAGTATAAAATAGAACTAGCTCAATTTATGTGGGACAAAATCAAAATAGAACTAGCTCAATTTATGTGGGACGGAGGGAGTATTTTTTTTTTTGGAACATCAACAAGTAAAACTTCATTGTTTTTAGTAGGTTTGAGCTGATAAGGAAATCAAACATGAGTAAATTAGTCCTAGAATTTTAATTAACCAATAACCTGCTCCATTTTTACATACAAACCGAAAAAAAAAAGGATCACTAGCAAGGATCTGTAATAGAAAAATTCTAAGTTCTTGCTCCCTCTTCCACATGAAAGGCGTAAATGAAGAAGGATCGGAGCCTAAGTTGAAATTATAGGAGAAGAATCAATTAATACGGTGGATATTAGATTGTCTATCATAATTTTTTGAGAGGAGATATCATAATGCGAATAAACTGTTGTTGTTGTCGATGTTGTTGAAGAATCCTCCACCTTTGAGTTGCTTTTGTTTGCATTGATGGATCAGGTTGAAGAACATATATAAATAGATCTGCAGTAGAGAGAGTCGGCTGTTGATTATTGGGGTTTTGAGTATTTCTTTCTCTACATAGGTTTGGGATGGAACAGAGAGACAACCATTTCCTTCTTATAAGGCGGAGAGAACTGATAGTCTGGTTTAGGGTTAGATTATGATCGTTGATTAAGGTGTAGTATTTGATCTAACGGATTATTTATATTTTATGACTGACATGACTGGCTGACGCTATGATTGTGTTTTTGATACACTTGGATGAGGATGAGCCTCATCTCAATCTCATCCTTTGCGTGTAATGGTTGACATGGAGAGAGCGAAACACCAAGTTTTTTTTGTATAGGCAACTGCAAAACTTCGGATACGATTACTGTCCAGTGTTTTTGATGGCGTCTCTTTTGACACTGTGGTTTGTATTTGGGAGCTGTTGTGAGCTTCATTCATGCAAGAGGATTTTGCTAGTTTGATGCTTTACAACCTTTAAGCTGGATTGTCAAAAGCAACGTTTATGCTGGATTTTGCTAGTTTCAATGGTAGTACACTGCACACCGTAAACACGCGCCTTTTGTCAAAAGAAAAAGTTCGTTACATTAGATGTCCAAAAGCATAAGCTTGGATTCGAAATGTTTGGTGTCTCAATGCAGCAAGGCTGTGTACCGATTCCGGTCTTTCACCGAGGCTAGTTCCTTGAGTCGTATGATTCATTTGTGGGTTTTTCAGAAATTTTGAAGCTGTCTTCCTTTTTTGTGTTGGATGATATTAAGAAGTATTAGAACTCGAGCTTGTTGGACCTTGTTACGGGGATGATGTTAGATATCAATCTATTCAACTAGACTATTGCTGAAATGGGTTACCTAATTCAATCCATGTCTACGAGGTATGACAAATAAAACATTAGAATATGTCCAGTCCACTACTGTAAAATACGTTTGCTCAAAATGGTCGATTTACCTGCGGGGTTCACAAGTCCCAATTATCAGTGAATTTGACTATCATGATTAGCATTATTGTGGCAGCAAATATTACTGTACAAAAGAAATGAATCAGGAAGACTCACCATGTCCTTTAACCACTTCGCACAACGTTTTTAAGATGACTGCTCAACTGACCACCAATTTCGCACAAGGCAAGTTGTAACATCACTAGTCAAAGTAATAATGAACAAAATCGTGCCCTTATCTTGATATTTGGGTCATTTAACATCACTAGTCAAAGTAACCACTGTAGGATACAAATAATTTGTGGCATAGTTTGGAAATCAATACTAACATTAACGACATGCATACATTAGTTTTGATGTAATTGGGAACTAATTGAATGCCCCAAATGCCAATGTTCTGCTGGCACTACATATGGAGAACGGATGTAGACTTGGTATTAGTTTTCGTAATGAAAAAAAAAAAAAAAAAAAAAAAAAAACTGTGAACATGTGATGCACCATGAAGTCGTATTTGGGTGGATGTTCTTTGGCTGAAAGTGTGGCACCCATCCCTAAAACAGAACCATTACGAGCCTGGACTACGGCTTCCATCACTGCCTCGCCACCCTGCGACTCATGTTGTGCTCGTAACTCCTGCTGCAGGATACTCCACTTGTCTCCGCAAAGAAGCTTGTTCAATTGGTGGAGATCGACTTTCGAACTAATTAGTTTGAAAAGGTAGAACAATTTTGCATGACATCCTCAAATGCTACCTATGTGTTCATTATAGATGAATCCGATTATTTGCGAGAAACTAGAACTTACGGTGGATGAAGAAAACAAAGTGCTATGCACAAATGTCCTGGATATTTTGTATGCAAAGAGATTGGAACTTCCAAGGAAACCCAGATGCTGATACCATATTCAGGTCTCTCCCCAGATCTGGTACGAATATGGTTCATGCTCTATCAGAGTAATTGCAAGATAATGATCACAACAATATCATATCTGAATCATCCCAAAGAATTAAAATCACACACGAAAATCGAATCACATGCTCAACTTCAAAGGTGCCTTTATGTGTTCAATTTTAATTAAAGTGTCTTTTTCAGAGAATTTGCAAGAAATTCTTTAATTAAACTTCACAAGCAAATCAAGGGAAGAAGAATTTCCGCGCTCATATAAATTCTTGGTTAACATTCAACAAGTAAAAAACTTCATATTCTTAGTAGATCTAATCTGATTATAGGAAACAATTTTTTACTCAGTAACCTGCTTCATTTGTACATAGGGAAAAAAAAAGTAATAACAATCACAAGACTAGCAAAGGCGGGTAGCTAATGGGATTATACGTTAAAACATTGTGCAAAAATCCATCCAATACAAAGGATTACAATGAACATATCATAATAATTTGAGAGGAGATATCACAATGCGAACGAACTGCTACATGTTGTTGTCGATGCTTTTAAGAATCCTCAACGTTTGAGTTGTTTTTGCATCCATTGATTGGATCATGTTGAATAACATATAGATCTACAGATGAGACATATTTGTCGGCTGTTGAATCTTAAGCTTAGGGTTTTAGGTATTTCTTCGACTACACAGATTTTTTGGAGTAACACAAAGAAAACTATTCTCTTCTTATAAGGCGGACTGAACATGATGGTATAGTTAATGACCGTTGATTTAGTTATAGTAGTTGATCTAATGGATTACATTTGATCAAATATTGGTTGATTAGGGCAATTTCCATGATTTACTAAAATGCCCTGAAAACCATTCCATGTGGACATTTGATTGCAGCCCAGTCGTTATAATTTCTGGAGCCTACACTGCTGTGCTATGCGAGACCCGAATAAGCCGTAGATGTGTTTGGTTCAAATAAAAAACACTCGACTATAAACAAGTTTCTGAGTACACAACATTTGTAAAGATGAAGGTTAATTTCCGAGATTTTGGTGCAAGTGACCCAAATAATTTCAAGCATCGGCTAACATTGTCCATAATAATAATCATAGCAGGTGAAAAAGTTGATGATTGTTGGTTCAGGGTTAGGGTATCTTTCTCTCTACAGAGACGGCGAAGGAGGGAGGCACAAATTGGATGTAGGAGATAACTATAGATACTACTTTTATAGAGGGTAAAACCTGTATCTATCCGATGAGTACGTACCAAATAACAATATCTACATGAGACTGGCAATGAGGACATCGATATATCAATCCCATACATATTTAATTGCTCAAACACCACCTTTGTATATAGCATCACATTATGCCTATTAGTCTTGCTATTCTAACGAAAATTTACTGACTAATGACAACAACTTTTCTGTTGTTTCCTATCTAAAGCACTGTTATTCTTTGATTGGACAAATTCAGCAATTCAAAATCATACACTAAATCTCACAACACTAAAAGAATATCAGCTAATAACTAAGAATTGAATAGCACAATAAGCATGGAATTAAAAAGCTTTAGGAGTAATTCATCATAAACGATATAAGATCAACACATTGTCTAATCTCTAAATTCACATGGTCTTATCATTTGATACGGCACAAGCGGAAGCGATAAAAACAAAGACGAACAACAGGAGAATCCACTCCAAAGAAAGATAGAACAACTCCAATCCAGGAGCCAAGAACTCTAATTCAAGAGTTAAAAGAAGATAATCAAGATGATAATCAATGGTGTTTAACCAGACAAACTCAAAGGTTCATTAACTCAATAAAAATGGCGAGCCGCAGCTTCCTTACAATGATGAAGACGAAGGCTATTTATAGCCCTGAATTGACCCGACCTACACGTAGTGTAGTTTATCCTAAAACCTAAATATTCTCTTGATTAAGTCGACTGACTTATCTCTATAGTTCCCACAACTTATTAGACTCTTAATAACTTAACCAACTAACAGAATTCAAGTAAATCCTAACAAAAGAGATGACTAAATAAAGAACATGGATTGGATTCAAGACTCGCATAATAGGCCTTCAAATACGTCATGTATCAGGGAGCCTGATACGGGACGTATTTGGCCACGACTCACTGCCTAATATTGGTTTCCATATTTTCAGTTATGTGTTTAGTTATGCGTATCTTTTCTGTTTTAGAATGAGTCAATAAGAGGGTTAACTACTAGATATCCTGATAGATATTAGAGATTTGCGGATCTGATAAGTTTAGAAA
>JAJJMA010014130.1:0-11000 GCA_023529015.1 Papaver nudicaule | reverse complement strand
CTAAATAAACCCCGTCCGCTCACTTAACATTTCACAATATCAAAGGACTACCGTCACAAAAAACAAAAACCGTGACACTTTAGTCAAACGTCACGGTTACTAGCATCAAACCGTGACAGTTGACTCTGTGAACCATCACCTATCAGTATACTGTGACGTTTTCTTACCAAACTGTCACGGTTTAAAAATCCCAACTGTCACCAATATCCATAATTGATTAACGAGTACTTGTATGAGCTAAATCTAAGTGAGATCGTGACTAACACTTATGTTGTGTAGACTCCATATATTGATGTTCTGAGTTCGAATACTACGTCTTGGTTTGGATCTGATTACTGAAGTTATGAATCATTTACTTGATTCCATATATGAACATCTCGTATGCCATATCATACTTCTAAATTTCGAAACCATATTCTTGATTAACTCATCTTATGGATTTTCAGAATTCGAAACCTCAATGTAATTTTTGGTAAAACTATACTTTGATTTCGAAACCATAATCTGGTTTTCGCTTACATAAGCTATTGGTCTGAAACTTAAATATTGTGACCAATGAGAGAACATGAGTTCGAAACAATGTTTGCTGGCTAACAGTGACTTGAGAATCAATAACAATGTGTCTTGACCATGCGAGTTCTAAAAGGCTAGTAGACCCTAGGGTTTCCTAAAGATTTATATGAACCGGGAAATATAGCATGTGTGTCAAGGACAAAAAGGTGTGATGCTGAAACGTCTCTTGACCACATGGACTTTCAAGTTCGACACCAAACATTTTTGACGAGTTTAATATGCGTTTCTTGTTTCGAAACCTTAACCAAGGTTTTGTTAAACATAATTTAGAGTTCGAAACCTTACTTTGGTTTCGCTATATGGAAACTTGATTGGGGAACCTAATTTCCGTTCTGGTCATATATGAACTTTAGGATCCGAAACCTTAACTTGGTTTCTGCCAAACAGATTGTAGATTTTGAAACCTTAATTTGGTTATCTCAGAATGCGTATTTTCGAAGTTCAAACTCTATCATTTTGATTTGTGCTTCAACGCATTAATGAGTTTGATATTCTCAGTTTGAAGTTTAAATTAGTTCATCTTCAATATACAACTAAGTTGTTTGAGTCATTGTAAGAAATATGGTTGGTCGCTCTAGTTAGTAGACACATGATTTCTGATCAATATTGTACGTGATTAGATCTTTGTATGGATATACTACTTGATCAAATATTCATTTGATTATTCATTTGATGATTTGATTTGGATTCTTGGATATCATTAACGTGATCATCTATATTGGAATCAAGAATTCAGGAGATTTAACATTTTGTTATTGCTCGATGAACATGCACTGTACTTTAATGGTATATCATTTTGTATGATTCGGAATGTCCATTGAACCTACGTGTTTACTTAATCTTAACACACAAGGCATGTCCACGTTTGTAAGGATACGTTTATGCGGAACGTTGAACCATGTTGGACCAGATCCCACTTCCACCTAGGATCGTTCTTGCCCGTCCAACAAAGCCTAGGAAGTGATGTCGACATTATTAAAGCTGATGACGACATTTGGAAGTAATAATACCTTAAGGAGATATTCGAAACTAAAGGACACGTTTTCGAACCTGGGAGCATATTTGGTAAGCACCATATTTCGAATGAATGAAATATCGAAATATACCTTGTGAGTATTATTTGCTTTGATTGTTCTTAGACAAACATCTATTGAAAATATATTTTCATTAATGAGTTATATTTTTCTTTAATGTAAAAATGCTAGAGTATTAGATCTCATTATGGAAAATATATGGAAATGTGGTTTAAAGGATTTCCGAAATTAAGACAGCCTCATTTCAAAGCTAAGCCTTAGTCAATATAAATAGGAGTGGTATCTCTCCTGAAAGATTTATACCTCTACCAATCTTTTCTTCGGAACTACAAGCTTGTGTCTGCCGCTTTTCTTTTTAGTTACCTTTGAGCTTTTGCTCTCAGTCGAGAATTGCGAGCAAGTCTTCTCTAGGGATAGAGAAGCCTAGAAGTACCACTTACGTGAAACTAGTTTATGTTTACTAGTCTTCTTTGTATTGTACTTGTGTTTTGTTCTATCACGTCTATCAAACCTTGCGATCTTGTTTATTCTATGGTCCTTCTCTTCTGCAATAAGGCTACTCAGGATCGTTGTGATTAGAACATACTCTTTATCTATTGACCTAGATTTGTCAGCAAACCGCTTTCGGTTTGTGTGCTTATACTATAAATATTGAGTGGAATCAAGATTGTTGTTATTAGATCTATTTTTTGCAGGTACACTGTTCTTCACAGTCATATCGTATTGTACTTGCTACAGCTATCTGCTTGATTCCAACTGGGACGACAAGGTTTCTCTTTCGGAGTTTTGGTTTTGAAACCTTGATCGATATCTCGAGGGGTTTATTACCAAGTAAACTTGTTAGAGCATGGCTTGGTCAACCTCACTAAGTGTTGGTATGTCAAGCTCAGTTTTCAAATTTAGTCATCAAAACTCGACCGCTAAACAAAACACATGTAAATACATGGACGTTTTTGGCTATCTTTGGAAGGTTTTTAAGGTTTCCTCTGGGCTTCCATAGTAAAGTAATTTACTCCGAAAAGGATTCTAACCTCTAGATAATTGGGCCAAGTAATTAGTGGACATTCATGCTCACGAACTTGCTTGAGCCTTAAGCTAAAGTTGCTTTAACTTTAAGCTATCTAGCCTTGGCTCTTCACTATAAATAGATGACCTATGTAGCACAAAAAATCCATCCCTTTGAAAATATTGTGTGTGCTACACAAGGTTGTTCTCCGTTCTTCACGAACACGAGTGAGATCTAAAAGACTTTGTTTGGGGATCACAAAACACAAGTTCTTTATCTTCTTGATAGTTTGTAACTTGTATCTAGGGTTATCATAATTCCTTGTCTATTCTAACATTCAAGGATTATCGGTGTAAAAAAATCCTAGATTTGATTAATCACAATCCTAGATCGTATATCAGCTTAGGTTGGTCAAAATCTAGTTTTGTAAAGATTCAATCAAACGATAGAAAACTTTAACGACATCACTTAGTGTATAAGCCCTAAGAGTTTCACAAGTTTCAATCTAGACCTCGTGTTAAGACAAAACTTGTGTGATAGAGGTAACTTGGTTGCGTTCGTGAAAAACCTTAATCTACGAATTAGGTTTCTGAACGTATAAACCATAGTTACACAATTAGGCTTCTGAAAGGAAGAGTAAACCCTAATTGTACGAGTTTGCTTCAATAACTTCTTGTAAGTTCTTTGTAGCAAGTTCGAGAGTTATACCATCATCAAAAGAGACCATATTACAACCAGGCGTCCTGTTAGCGGCAGGGTAGCGCTAGTCTTCATGAAGGAAAGTGGAGCAACTCCTAGGCCTGTAAAGAACGCCAGCTAGGGGAATCAAGTGCGTAGGCTTCTGCGGGAGTCAAGAGACGTATGAGCACAACGGTAGCTGAGTTGCTGACTCAGTCTCGCGATACATTCCAGTCCGAAGTCTGATAGTAGGCTAGCGTCTGTATTCGGTTAATATTGTGTGTGTTCAAAACTGGACGAGGTTGCGGTTTCCTCGTTAACAGAACTTCTGGTGTCTTGCATTACTTTACCTTCCGCATTATATTATCTCTGATCAATATATTTAAAGTATTGCAATTGTTATACATTGATTGAACCTTCGAGTGAATCAATCTCTTTGAGTTTAATAAGAACTTTTTCTTGTTTAGATTCGGTTCTTGAATAAAGAACTCAACTCAGGTTACTTGACTATTGATTTGTGAGATCGTTCAAGTAAAACAATCACATACATTCACGAAACTAAAAACTTGTGGTATATCTCGGTATCCCCTCTTTTTCAGAACTCTTTCTAAATAAGTTGAGATCTAAACATTTGGGCTGCACATTTGACTGGGAAAGGAATATGCTACTAAAATTTCATGACGAGTCTTTACAAAAATTTGAACACATGTTTAGTGAGTCAATCCAGGTCAACCTCAAGCTGTGATAACACTAACAATCAGGTATGTCCATCTTGTAGTAAAAATGGTTCACCCCGTGGGGTATCAAGCCCGACAGGATCTGATTCTGTCTAATCAGCAAAAAGGGTCCTCTCATCAACAGTGTCCTTCTGAATCTTGAAGGATGAAAGAACATCTGGATATCTGACACTAGATGTATATATATATATATATAATTAAAAAAAAACTTAGGATTTATTAGTTTGTCACATGTCTTGGGAAATTTCCTAAAAACTATATAAGGTAAAGATTTTCTGATATTCGCCAGCCTTGATTTCGAATCCTCTACGTTTTCGAAATATCTCAGATTTATGGAGAATAATATTCTATGAAGTATTTCTGACAGGTTCAAATATTTGCTTTAATGACTTAAAGATTTCTATTTAGGTATAAAAACCATCTTCTCGTCTGTAGTCTCTTGGTTACAAATGATGGTCCAAACCAGATCAAAGACAAAACTCATTGAAGATATGAATAATGTCAATGAAGAGTTATCTGCTGATTTTAACAAATCGGTTAAGATTTCCCTAGATCCAGACAAGGCAACTCCTCTCAAAGGAAAAGATGTGTGCACTTCCAATGCTGCTATCATTGATCTACTTGTCCAAAATTGCCTTGATGCAAAAATGGATTTGTTCAACATCAAACAAATGATTTCGAACACTGTAGACTTTCAGCATAGGCTTATGCAACAACAAAGAGTGGTTATTTGTAACCAAAGACGTCGCATACAACTTGGTTTGGGAAATCGTGAGTTCATCCGAACTGTAAATCGAAAAGTCAACTCTTTGGCACATGAGCACAATCAAGACACTGTGAAGCGGATTCGTGAAATCAGTGGAGATTTCTGCAATGATGGAGTTGACAAATTTGAGGATCTTGAAGAAACTCTCTAGTAACATTGTTCATCTCCTAAGAATCAAAAATTGTTAGTCGAAACTATTATAAAAATAAAATATTATTAGATTTTATTTGTGTGTGTTATTTTTCAATGTTTGTGATATTTCTGTTTCAAAAATAACAAAAGAGTTACATGTGTTTCGATTCATTTTATATTAGAAAAAAAAACTAGAAAATTCAGACTGTTTCGAAAATGAAAATGTTAATTTACGTAAGTTTGGAATTATAGTTACTGAAAAATATAAAAATCAAAAAAATCAAAAAAAATAATACTCCCTCTGTCACAGTTTAACTGTCCTCATTACTATTTTCATTTGTCTCAAAAATGTAACCAGCTTCTAATTATATTTGTATTTTTCCAACAAACTCGCAGATATACCCTTAAAAATCTATACTTACAAAACAGGAGTGTTTTCTGAGTCACGGAACGGCCAAGATACATTCCAGTTGTTATAAGTAGTGGCCAAGATCTTCCAACCCCTCCCAGTGTAGATTTCTAGGATTTGATCGAATGGTCAGACATTATCATGTGCCATGAGGGCGTTATAGCTAAAACATTATTACACTTCCGTCTTTAATTCCTCTTCTCCTCCATCTCTTCCACTGTCACATTAACACAGCAGCCGAATTTATTGGAAAAAAAATTCACAGTCGGTTGTCTTCTCGGATTCCTCTTGCCCATTTCTACTATTTATTTCTCATTTTAATTTTCGCAATTAAATCGTTCAAAAAAGAAGAAAAAAACGGCTGCTATCAATTGATTTTTCCCTATAAATTGTCTGAGCAAGTTCGAACGGACTATCGGCTCAATACCTTCGTCCTGTAAGTTTCTCCTCTCTCCATATTATGTCATCATCCAAAAACAATTTCTAGAATTTCTGTTGTGCATAATTAGGTTTTTCGCTGCTTTCATAATCAGATTTGTTTTGCAAAAAAAACTTCCAGTGTTAATCTGATAGTGTTTGATTGATTTTTTTTTTGTTGAATTTGATTGTGTAATCCTGTTATTTGTACTGATTTTGTGTTTTTTTTTTATTTGAACTGTTTTTGGAAAAAAAGTTTGGGGTTTGTATTAGGATGTGTCAATTTGTGTTGATGATTTCAGGCAGTTGAAGATGGAATTGATATACTTAGCCTCTCAATTGGACCGTCAAGTGTCTCTCCAGGAACTGCTGCGGCTAGGCTAGCCTCAGTTTCGAATAAAGGTAAATATTCATGTTTTTGTTAATCTGTGGCAGCCGTGCACATGAAGAATGTCGTCCTATCTTGCTCATTTTAGTGGGTACATACTTGCTCATTTTTCTTTTCTTACATCTTCCTCAGAATTTAGTTCAATAAGTTGGGAGATGATTAGGAAGTTAAAAGCTAAATATGATTTGAGTGTTGTCTTTGTTCGTCCAACTGTGAACATAATTGAAGTGATAGCAAGGCACTTCTGAGTTGTGATGACATGATGTTTTGATTTAACTTAAAATCTTACACATTTTTTCATTGTGAACTTCATGCAATCAACAAAAATGTTCTTTTAGTGATGCTCTAGAAGGTTAGTGTTATTGAAAATTCCATATGACAACTTACTACTTACAGCGAGTATTGGAGAGCGCCAAAGCTTCTTTCTGAATTAAAAACTTTTATATGATAGTGAATTCATTGTTAGTTCATAAACGATGTGCTCCAAATACGACGATTGTCATCTGTTCGTGCACATACATAATTTACATGGAGATATTTGAATTATAAGGAGTCATCGCCATCTAAGGAGGTTGGAGTTTGGATATCAAAAAGTATTATTGGTTATACCATTATGTAAATATGGCTAATGAGAATCCACCGACCTCAGTCTTTGTTATGTTTTCATAATATATTTTGGATATGTTTCCCTGCTAATAATAGTACTTCTGTTGGGTTGTATTGAGTTCAAATTTGTGAAGTTTGAATGATGTTTGTAAGCTAGCTCCATAGGAGGGTAGTTATTTGTACCAACAAGTTAAAATGTAAAATGTTTTAGAAATTGGACCATGTATTAGTAGTGGACTTACAATTAGTGGACATGCTATGAAATTTGATGTTGGATAAGCCCTTTTTTTTTACCTAAATGATGTTGAGAGGCTAGGACTCAGCCTGATCGCAAATGAAAGTAGACTATATATAATAGAAAATCCTGCACAAGCAAGGGTTGATAACTTCATGCGTGGCCTGAGCGCTCAGTCCGTTATGTCGGTTTTGGTAGATGAGGATACGTGGACTGATTGCGGACAAAATAGAGAGAAAATATTATGTACTAATGTTCAGAAGTTTGAAAAATGTACAATAGTGAAAGTGGCCAAATGGGTATGAAAGATAATGAGTAAAATATGTACTATTGTTTTCTTATTGCTTCATTTTGGAAAAGAGTTTTGATGCATCTTCAGATTCCTACAATAATCTTTTTTGTCGTCATTGCTTGGTAGTTTATTTCTTTAGCCAATTCCCGTAAGCATCATATCCCCAAGTTCTTATTTACTTTTTGTGAAGATTAATTGAATCGACTTACTTTATGCAACAAGTATTAAGTTGCTTTCTTCTTCTCATAAATTGATCACCCCTGTAAGTATTAGTCGTTCGTTTCTGAAGATTAACTGAATCTACTTGGTTTATACAACAGGTATACTGCTCATAATTTGGTCGCCCTGTAAGCGTTAGTGTTTTGTTCTACACTTTTCATCAACATAAAATTAGTCCAATTATACTGTCATTTTGAGAGGATACTTCTCTTCACAGGGTGAGAAGCAACCATATTAGTGCGGACCTGATGCGAATAAGAACCGCCGTGAACAGTGTTTCAAGGTATAGTTTTCATTTCATTTATGAATTCTTCATTTCAAATTCATATACCCTTAGCGGACAATTGTATTGTGATGCTTTTAAAGGCATTGGTTTTAAAATAAGAATAAGAATGAAGTTGCATATGTTAAATAATCATTTGCATTTGGTACCTAAAGGTTGTTTGAAATAGCCAGGTAGATGCTGCACATATGGCTGGACCTTCTATCGAAAGACATAGCCAGTATGTACCGAATCCCTAAATGTTCATTGCTGAACTCCTGAATTTCGAAGTTTGAGCTCTAATTTGTTTGATGATTTAAAATATACGTACTATCCCAGTTTTATTTGTTTTTCGTTTTTTCTTTGGAATTCGAAGTTTCTACACATTTATCTGTATGAGCAGTTTTTACCAAAATTTATTTCCCTACTTATGGTTTACATATTATCAAGTTTTATTTCACTGTTGGTGGTGGTGGTTTTTTGTTTTGACAGTTAAATGGTGAGGAAAGTCTAATTCCAACCTGTAAATTACACTTAACCGTTGTTGAACCCAAATTCCGGCCTGCAAACAGTGAAAAGAGAGTCTTCTTTCGGTGGAACGTTTAGATCTTGGCTTTGGATTCTTATTTTGTGTTCATTAATCCATAAATTTTTGTTTCACCAAGTTTGGGGCCCCCGTATGGAAGCTTTGAAACATACATCTTACAGGTAACCTGTACTCCAAATGCGTTACTTCTTATGTTATTAACAATTTTGATTTCCTTACTTTTCCCAACCTTTTGGATGCAGATGCGGATGCAACATCCAGGTGCTTTAAAGGGCTGGGTGAATGCGCAAGCAATATCACCTTGAAAATCTAAGGTACGCCCACTTTGTCGCTTACATTGTTGAATTTATCAGGTGAGTGCATATACCTAATCAAACTCTTATTCTAATGATTTTCCTTTGGGGTTGTGCTGCTAATCGAGTTGGTAATGACCCAATTTGGTTGATGTTTGCTTCACTGAAGCATTACCAAGGTATCCCCGCTGGCCGTAGACATCAGACTTTTGCATATTTTAGATATTTTAGACTGTTGTATTTTTGAGACAAGACCTTTTTTTTTTTTTTTTGTGCCTAACATTTTTTGCAACTAATTCAGGAAATATTCCCCTATTGGCTACAAATGCCACCAAATTCTACCCCAACCTAGGCATACCATCAGCCATTGAGATGCGGGAAAGGTTAATATTTACATTTTTTTCCCCTTTCACTACTTTGGATATTGGATACCATTGTTAAAAATGTTGAGATTAGGCCTTTGCAAGTAACAAATCTTATTATGTTTGCACTTGATACAATTTTTCCAAATTACATATCAGTTTGTTGGCACAAAAATTCACAATAAAACTTTATATCTGTAGAGTTAATTTTTTATCCGCAGTATGGAAACAAGCTATTATACCATTGGTAAATGTATATAACATGCTATTATACCATTTTTTACTTAGCTTTGTAATTATATGTCTTTCTTGATGTCTACATGCTTGAAAGATTTTCTATTTATAAAGCTTATTAATTTCTTTTTCGCCTTTTGATTTTTAACACATTTACATCCATGAACTAATCGACACTATGGATGAGAGAGAGATGTGGAGCTAAATTACGGAGCCTAAGCGAAGGAATCACGAAAGGAGAAAAACGAAGCGGCAAACATAAATTGTGGCAGCTGGGGTGTATCATGTAGTTGTATAATGGGGGTTGATCAACCATTTGTAATTGAGTCATTGACGTGCTTCATATCGATTACAAGATTTTGACGTCGTCCCTCAACATATTTATGTGTACTTTCTAAAATAAAGTGATCATTTTGTAATACATGCATTTTTGGTTGGCTCTCTGAATTTGGAGTTTAGATTATGAAATAAACTGAACATTTTTTTCCAAATCTAAAATGTCAGTCACAGTTGACATTTCTGGAACATTTTCAATATGGTTATATAAAGGGAAAACACCAATTTCGATCGAATATTGTACGTCTCTGGGAATGCAATTTCTATAAGGCTTATGTAAAAATAATTGTTTACCAAGGCATTACCATTATGACAGGATATTAATGATTCGAGCAATGTAAAAATCATATAATAAAATTTGATTGAAAGTGAGAATAATTATTTGAAAGAATTTTCATAGGTTGTTCTACCAGTAGTAGAGAAAGTAAAGTGCATGATTGTCCAGTGAGTATCACAGTGAGTGAGTACTGGATTACCCGGTGACAATACCCTGTAGTGTCGTCCTAATATTATTGGTACCGAACTGAACCTTCACTTAATCTTAGATCCATGATCTCAAAATCAAATATCTACTCTATGAGAAATAATCAAAAAGTATGTCTTCTCCTTCTACGGATGTGTAGCAAAATAAGTCGCATCGCAATTAGATTACCCAAAAAAATGATATCAAAAATATTAATAATATTGTATATGAAAATAAGGGAAAAGATGGTCACAAAATATTTTAGTGAATATATATCCATTAAACAAAATATTTGGGTGTACATATATCAATTAAATAAAATATTTTGACATAATTACTAAATATTTATTATATTCCTTCAAAAAAAAATATTATATATACACACCGCATAACAAAATAAAATAAGCGACAATTGGGAATGAAAAATAAAAGGAAGAATCAACAAAAGAATAACAACGTCACCACAACATTAACGGAATGACAAAAAACGGAAATATGCAGGTATGGTAAGTTCTCGATAAAAGTAACACAATAGCATGTTACTTATATTATACATTTTTTTTTTTTGATCGGTAAGAATTTAATCCTGACGAGTTTCTTTGGTGATATAAATTGGCAGGGCACTCTACTTAGCATGGGGATGGCAAGTGCATCTCATTACTATCGGAGGAAGATTTTATTTCGACGGGGATGCCACATCGTTCGAGAGATTTCTCGGCGTCAGTGAACTTAGAATTTCCAGAGTTGATCACATAAACCGAACTGAGAAGCTCGGATTTTCACACCTGCAATTTATAAATAAACTAATGGTCCATGGATTCCCTATTTGGACTGTTGCCTAACGCGTTGTCATGTTTCCTATTTGGATTGTTTCCTTTTGCCTTATGCAATTGACTTTATATTTGGGTTAAGGATTCATGTCCTATCAAGCTATCACAACAGATTAAATCCAAAATATATAGTAGTCAAATGTGGTCTATATCCAAGTCATGGACTATTGTGAAATAGCCC
>JAJJMA010014128.1:0-33657 GCA_023529015.1 Papaver nudicaule | reverse complement strand
CTTCCAAGGCAGAACATTCAGAACAACTAGAACACCGAGAACACACACACAGAGCCTCAGAGAAAAGCACCTGAGAATCTAAACTCGTTCTAGCCTTGGAGATTTCTAGCCGACTTCACGACGGAAATCTTGAATTCAAACACCCAAAAACTCACCTTCAACCTGATCTCAAGTTTCTTCGCTGTTTCCCTCCCTAGACCAACCTCTATCCTCTCTGTGACCGAAGCAAGGCGGGAACGGCCATCCTTGGTTTAGGCTTGCCTTGTTCGACTTTGATCTCCGAGCACTACGAAAGTACCCAGAGACGGTACACTTGTTTTTGCAGGTAAAAACACCTGTGCATACAAATAGAAGGGCTTATTCCCTTGATATCAGCAATCGTCCATCCAATGGCTGCCTTGTGATCCCTCAACACCCGAAGAAGCTTTTGCTCTTGCAAATCCGTTAGTTCCTTAGCTACTGTCACTGGTAACTCTTCGTTCTCACCCAAATATAAATATTTTAAGTGATCCGGAAGAGGTTTCAGCTCTAGTTTAGGAGCCTGCAAAACAGATGGCAAAATTTTCTTATCAGGTGGTGGTAAAGCAATATAACACAAAGTCTCAACTGCTGATTTTTGTGGTAATGTATTGAGAGAACCAATGGTTTCTTCAATCTCATCACCACATTCTAAAGAACTATCAACTTTCTTAGTAAGCACAGTTTCTAAAGTATCGGAACCATTCAACTCAAACATCTTTTGAGCCAAATCATCAATCACATCAAGAGAAAAACAAGAATGCACATCACTAGGATATCTCATTGTATCAAAAATATTGAAGTGTATTTTCTCTTTGTCGAATTCCTTTGTCAAGGTTCCATTCCCCACATCAATGATGGTTTTCGCCGTCTTCATGAAGGGTCGTCCCAATAACAAAGGAATTGACGAATCCGAGGATCCATCATTCATCTCCAACACACAAAAGTCCACTGGGAATACCAATTGGTTAACCTGCACAAGAACATCCTCAACAACACCCTTAGGGTAAACATTAGAACGGTCAGCCAGTTGTAAAACAACACCAGTTTCCTTAAGAGGACCTAAATTGAGAGACTCATAAACAGATGCAGGCATAACACTCACTGATGCTCCTAAATCTAGCATTGATTTGCTAATCCTAGTATTACCAATCACAATAGGAATATCAAAACTACCGGGATCCTTGCATTTGAGTGGGAGTTTCCTTTGCAAGACAGCAGAGGCATTCTCCCCCACACTCATTACCTCATTACCGGTGAGCTTTTTCCTGTTGGTACAAAGGTCCTTGACCACTTTGGCGAACTTAGGGATCAGCTTGACAGCATCTGTGAGTGAGATTCCCACATGAATCTTCTTGATTATCTCCATAATCTGTTTCTCGAATTCCGCCTTTTTGGAAGTAGTAAACCTGCGAGGAAAAGGCAAAGGAGGAACATAAGTAGAAACAGGAGTTTTGGAAACATTATTAGGTACCTCATCAGTCTTAGGAAGACTCTCTGATTCTTTGTCAGGTTCAGCTGAACTTGAACCCACAACGTTGTTGTTCATGTCTTCCGGCTGCACAGTTTGTGTACCACTTCTCAATGTCACCGCATTAGCCGTATCCTTAGGATTTATGATAGGCTGAGAAGGGAGTTTCCCACTATTCTGTGACTTCAATTGGTTCACCTCAGCCGCTATACTGCCAACTTGTGTTTGTAAGTCCTTCACCGCGTTCTCAGTCCTTTGCATGAATGATTTCAGCAAATCCTCCATGTTGGGACCTTGGTTTTGTTGTTGTTGCGGTGGCTGAAATTGTTGTTGGAACCCGTTGTTGCGGTTGTAATTGGGCTGTTGAACCTCAGCTTGCTTGTTGGCATAGCTGAAATTGGGGTGATCTCTCCATCCTGGATTATAAACGTTAGAGTATGGATCATATCTCGGCCTTTGCCGATTTGGATATACAGCATTAGCTTGCTCACTGCCCTCTTGACTTGTTGAATTCTGCGGTAGAACCGCAACTGCAACCTGTTGCATCATAGCAGTTAGATTATCCATTCTCTGATAAAGATCGGAAGATGTACTTACCTCATTCACTTTCTTGACAAGAGTTTCAGCACGGTTGTAGAATTGTTGAGAGTTAGCTGCCATGCTATCAATCAATTCCCTAGCCGTTGCTTCTGTCTTGCTCATAAATGCCCCTCCACTTGCAGCATCGAGGAGGTTCCGGTCAGGAGGAAGCAATCCTTCGTAGAAATTTTGAAGAATTTGCGTATCACTCATTTGGTGGTGTGGACAGCTTGCCACCAACCTCTTATAACGTTCCCAGACCTCGAACAACGTCTCACCCGACATTTGGCGAATTGACGATATTTCCCTCTTGATTTGAGTGGCTCGGGAAGCAGGAAAATACCTTTCTAAGAAAAGTTGTTTCATTGCTTTCCAAGTCGTAATGCTCCCTGGAGACAAATAGTAAAGCCAATCCTTTGCCGAACCTAGCATTGAAAATGGAAAAGCATTCAGCATGGCTCCATCTTCATCTTCATCATCATTGGGCAGCATGGCAAGAACAATGTTGTGAAATTCCATCAAATGGTTGCATGGATCTTCATTAGCTAGTCCGTGAAATTTAGGAAGCTCTCTAATCAACCCTGGTTTTATCTCAAATTTTGATGATGTTTGGATACACCAACGTTGCTCATCGAGCTTATGAGAAGCGAGTTCTCTAAGTGACTTGTCAGCCATCACTTCTTCTACTTCAATTTCTTCTTCGGTTTCCAGATTATGTTCGTCTGGAATCTCTGCTCTTTGAGGCACTTGTAGCACTGTCCCTCGGCGAGTAACAATACCGCAACGTTCGTATTCCCAACGTTTCGGTGCCAGAGATAAGTACCTGAAACAAGAGACTCAAATATGAGTATAGAAATAATAAAATAGAATCCAAAAATAAAATAACAAACGCTATTGCCTCCCCGGCAGCGGCGCCAAAATTTGATGCGTGTGGAAACCGCACAAATATACTTAAGCTCTAAACCTTCACAATATATGATAATATAATATAATGGTAAGAACAAGTTCGTCCACGAGGAGATAATTGTTTGTTATTTCAATAATCGAATCCTTAAGTAACCAAAAAGGGGGGGTTTGTTTGTTGTTTTGTAACTTAAAGCAAAGTAAACTAAAGTAAAGCAAATAAACGAAAGCAAAGAATAATATGAATAAGAAATAATAATATGAAATCAGGAATAACGAATATTGGTTAAGGTTTTCGTCTTCAATTGCTCAACATGCATATGAAATAATATATGAAGTCTCTACTTATTCTATCATCATCAAAAGTCCTAGAATAATTCATCGCAAATATATTCCGCAATTTCCTTAAGTCATCATGCACCATAACGATGTATGCATGAATACTACCTAGAGAATAACTTGACACCATGAGTAATCGAGTTCAACTCTCTACGAGCATTAAATTCCATGAAATAGACTAATCAATGCAATGAACCACCATGAATGGTTCATTCAACATAGGCAATATCCTACACATGATTCTCAAAGCTATCACCACCTCAAGAATCATGTTGTGCTACAAAGTGAATAGGTAATCGACTATTTCGTATCTCATACCTAATTCTAGCAATGGTTGTAGATACAATTTAATCCAATTGGCCACTTGAATCATAAGGCATCTAAACCTAGTGTAATACATCAATCATACACTCAATCATACGGTAAAATAGAGACGATAATGAAAAGAATAAGGTTTTACTTCATAATCAAACAAATAGCATGTCTTTTGCAATTTAGGACTACATCCTTAACCAATAACAATTAAATTAGCTACTCATGATGTTTTTGAAAGCTAAATAAAACAATATGAAAGTGAAAGAAATCATAAAAACCCTTTGTAGACAAGTTCCAATCTTTCCCCCAAAGCTCCACCTCGAAATCCGTGCCAAAACCCCTTGTTTTTGCTCCAAAACCTCTGCCTCGTAAACCGTGCACAGGAGAATTCTAAAACTTGCCTCAAAGTTGCGTGATATCCTTCTCCTGTAAAAACCTCTTATTTATTCACACCAAACACCAAGTCAAAACCCTGATTTCCAAAACTAAACCCAAAATCCAGTCGCAGCCCACACCAAAAACAAACCCAACACCAGCTGGGCCAGAACACATAACCAATACAGAAGCCCAGCTCCAGCTCCAGCTCTTCTGTCAGTTTCACACGTGCAGCATGCACGCACACCTTCTTTGCACACACACAACACGCACGCTCACTCTTCTATCTGCACACATGCTCTCAGTATGCTCGCCATCTCCTTCTTCCTCTGCCGAACTCAGATTTCCGACATTCAAAACCCAGCTTCTGATGAATCAAGTTCATCACCAGGAGATCACTCAAACACATTCAGAACAAACCACATAGAACCCATCTCCCAGAATCATCTCCTGAATTCAACTACGCCTTTCATTCTTTTCAATTCTTCCCTCTGATCATCTCAACTCACATCCATTGTTACCCCTGCTGCTGCTAGAACTCGCCTGTACTGCATCCACAAACCAATCTGACCCTAGACTAATCCTCAATAGCTAACATTCTTCCTCTGTACAACTCTGTGACTCCAATCGAGTCTCCAATTCATCTCTATGCCGGTTGTGGACTCACCGGATTACCACCAGTGCCTTGCCATCAATACCCATTCCTCCGTATTCATCATATCCAGCAGAGAATCTTCATAGGTTCAATTCCCATCTTCTGCCAAAAACTAACACCACAATCTTCTTCCTCACTGCTCTGCTTATCAGGAACCACAAACCCCAAATCATCATCAACCTCCGCACATTCATCATCAATTCTTGCCATCCCTGCAAAGAACCTTCGGAATCTTTCATCCAAACCCTTGCCACTCGTAGACCTTCATTCTCTCCTCTCTGCTCTGCTTCTATCTTTCTTTCCTAACACCACAGAACAGATCTGAGGAAAGAAGGAAATCGTGTCTGATTTTTATTATAGATAAGGGTCACCCCTTAGCGGCCAGCTGAGGTTGGATAGCTGCCTTGAACTCCATGTGGTGCCCTTTATGTGCTTGTACTTCATGGCAGCCCTGAGTAAATTGCTTTGAGTGCTCCAGTAATTTTCCTTGGTTGCCTTCAGTGAACTGTGGATGCCCCTTAGTGATTCTCTTGCGACACCTTTGTAACCTTGCTCTTCTCTTGTACGTGACTCGACCAACCTAGAGTCGCCAACTTGTAAATAGAGTTGTTTCTGCTTCATTTTATTGAATATAATTCCAAAATACTTGTAAAATAGAAAATAAGTAAAACACACAATGTATGAGGCTCAAGTCGACTAAAGTGCATGATTAAGGTACTCTTGAATAGGTATTTTGCGCATCTATCACAAAGCTTGTAAATCTGTTTTCCTGTTTAACAAGACGTATTACATCTTGCCTGTGGGGACAGGGTTTTACAGATAATCCCTTCTTATGAGTTTCATCAATGTGTAGAACACACAGTTGATCATGACCTATTACATCCATGGGTTCCTCAACAAGAAGGATATTGATAATGACTTGATCTTGACGTTTTTCATAAAAAGACGCTTCAGTCTCTCTAATAAGTTGATCAATGTATATTTCAATACATGCGTTTTCCTCTATGACCTTATTCAGGCGATTTTGAGACTCTTCTTCTTTCCTAAGATAAGTCTCCAGGTCATGAGAGATATTGTCAATCTGTTTTTTCATGATCGACGAAGCCATTAATAGACTTCATACCTCTTGGAGGAGCGCTAAGGAGTTCTCTTGCTGATATGATGAGACCTGGCAGTGGATCTTCTGCATCATCATCTTCAGCATCTGTTAATACGTTACAAGCGTTTGAGCTTTGTTCCATAACTCACAAGCCGCGATAAACACAGACAGTTGCGTCTTTTATGTGTTCACCGGCTCTGATACCAATTGAAAAAGCAGGGGTGCCGAAATACAACCAACTTTCGTTTGGGCTCGTGAGACTTATGGTCAGATCTGGACGATCTCGAAAATCAATATCCAGATCCGTTAACCTGAATTTGGATCACAAGGATCGACAGGGTCTTGGTAAATCCAATGGATGGATTGAGGACAACGATCAGGTTTATTAATAAATTACTTCTTGTGTTTGCTTTAATTATATAATCAAAAAATATAATGCGGAAAGTAAAGCACACAAGACACCAAAGATTTTTTTAACGAGGAAACTACGACCTGTAGAAAAACCTCGGGACCTCGTCCAGATTGAACACCGCACATTAAAAACCACTTAAGAAACTTATACAACTGGAGCTAACTAGGTATTACAACACCGAGTGCAGGCGTGCGTTGCTTCCTTTCAACCTTGTGTGTAACGTATCAGTTCTTGAATGGACTTATATCAGAAGAGAATGACCGTAGAGTAGACAAGAACGTAATCAGGTTACCAAGGTTACAGGTTACTATGATTTTAACCACTAAGGTCTCAATCTCCTACCTGTGCTTCCTAACTCTCAAAAGAAGTCTTTATAGTCGTTAGGTAATTCCCACAAAGGAACTGCTACCTAATAGAGGATGACTATACCACAACAAGCATTCGCCGAAGTGAAAAGAGTTTATGATCAATTCCACAGAGAATCTTCACGTATGCTTGATGCTTGCGTTTTTCGTCCTTAGACACCTCTATTTATAGCACTCAACAAGATAGGTTGCTTTGAAATAAAGCAACTAGTTACTTGTTCCACAAGTTTAGGAAAACCTTACTTGCAAACCAAGAAATCTAGATTTATCTCAATTTGAAATCTATTATCATTTATCTGCCAAGTGTTTTGTTAGCTCAAAAACACTTCAAGATTGATATCCAACAGACCAAAGATAAAGTTTATCTTATTGACACATTGAGAACCGTTAGATGGACCACATAAGATATTTTCGTGGTAACCAAGTCCAACTAAGAGATAAGGAGTCAGAGTTTAACCCGTGTGAAAATCCCAGAGAATATTCACTTTGGGCGGTTCGCAAACCGCCCATCTGAATCACGACTAAATGTATCGAATCTGACGTTCACATACTAGTACGCGTACAAATTGACGATTTGGAACTCAGGAAAAATTCCCAGGTCACTGTTCACGAGCGGTTCGGGAACCGTCGTCGTTCAGATTAGGGTTTGACTTGGATCCGCTGAAAGTTCTTGGCTGGACCAGTACTTAGACGTGTTAGATTCCCTCAGCTATAATCCACTGGACTCTTGCTCAAGAGTACTCCTTTAGATTCACCCATATCCAACAAGTGATTTGCAAGCAAACCATTGCAATGGACAAATGGTATCGAATCTATCTCATGTATTTTTGTAAACTTAGTGTTCGTGGGAACAAATACCAACATAACTCATTGAAAAAGCAGGGGTACCGAAATACAACCAACTTCTCGTTTGGGCTCGTGAGACTTATGGTCAGATCTGGACGATCTCAAAAATCAATATCCAGATCTGTTAACCTGAGTTTGGATCACAAGGATCAATCCAACGCAAGACAGGTCTTGGTAAATCCAAGGGATGGATTGAGGACAACGATCAGGTTTATAATAACGTACTTCTTGTGTTTGCTTTAATTATACAATCGGAGAATATAACGCGGAAAGTAAAGCACACAAGACACCAGTGATTTTTTTTAACGAGGAAACTACGACCTGTAGCAAAACCTCGGGACCTCGTCCAGATTGAACACCGCCCAGTACAAACAGTATACAAACACTAGCTACTATAAGACTTCGGTCTGGAATGTAGCAGATACCAATTCCACCCTCCAAGCGAACTGGCTACTGTCGCACTCCTTACGTCTCTAGATCCCCCACAGATCGTCACGCACTTGATTCCCCTAGCTGACGTCCTTTACAGGCCTAGGAGTTGCTTTAACCGCTGTTAAAGGCTTGTGTCACCACATGCGGGAACAAATACCAACATAACACATGGTCATGTAGACAAGAACACGATCTCAATCGATATTAATATCCCTACTAAAGTAGCCGACTATTTCGAAAGATAGCGAAAGTAGAATAGAAGAATTTCCATAAAAGTCATAACTCCTACTAACCTTTTGTCGACGAAGAATAATTGATGTCTTCTTTGTCTTCACAGTCTTCGTCTTCAAGGTCTCTACCACTTAGTCTATATCCCAATTCCGAAATCTAAACTCTAGTAGGCTAAATTAAGAATTGTGTTTTGACACCTAAAACTGACCACCAGCTTGACATACCAACGCTAGTGGGTTTGACCGTACAATGCCCTAACAATCTCCCCCTTTGTCAATTTTAGTGACAAAACCAATTTACATATGGATTCAAAAGATATACAATTAAGTACTAACCAGATGTATCTTGATTTCTTGAATTCTTCAACTTCTCCCTTGAGTCTTGATGTGTTCGTTTAACTCTTGTTGATGAATTCATAGACATCAGCTACAACATATCCAACTCAAACAACCACAAAGGTACGCTCAAGCTTACATGGGTTAATATGCTAATCCCACATGTTGATTGTGCAAAGAGTAAGAATCTGAGCAAACTTTATAGTCTGCGTATCAAAACTTTTAAAGTGATTCTACTCATCCCTGATATAAAGCTTCTTCTCAGCTTTAATTACTCCCCCTTACTTGATACTTTGTAAAAGCACAACAAGTAAGCACATGACGTTCTCCCCCTATGGTTATGAACCACAAGAACAAGAACCATATGTATTCTCCCCCTATTTGTCACAAAAATATGACAAAGTAGTTTGAGACTAGGATTTCATAAACCTATGAGGATAGGTTAAGCTAAGTACTCACATACCAAGTTTAAGATGACATAACTAGGAAATCAGAACGATGATATCTAAGTTGATCCATCTTTGGAGAAATATAGACACACCTTTCTCCTTATATTCCACAACCACGCTCCCCAAAAAGATTTGTTATTAAGCGCAAGTTCAAAAGAACTCTCCCCCATGTGGTGTTATTCAATAAAGAACAACTTACAAAGTCTAACATGGACATGAACAATTGAATGTTATCCAGTTTTGCTTTGTTTATAATCTCTTTTCCTTAGCCAATTTTTTGAAAAGAGTATATGATTTCGAGTTTGTGAAAACCCTAAAAATCATACAATCAAAAGTTTTTTGATCGTGAGAAAAAGCATAACATTTGTAATAGACATAACTTTACATCACTACCGAGGTAATGAAATAGCTATGTGTTGCAATACGATTGAGGTAGACAAATCAAGTATTGCAAACATCATTAATAACCATCAAAAAAGAACTTTTATTAATGAAATAAAGTAGTACATGCTTGAAAAACTCTAAAAAGCATGAAAAGGCAAACTACTTCTAGATATAGTTTATATTCCTTAGGCAAAAGTAAGAACAAGTTCTCACAAGGAATCAACTAATCTGATCTACTAAGAAAGAGAAATCTAAACAAAAAGTTGTTGTCTTGCAACTTTATTTAGTGCTACTGGAAGGCTAGCCATTAGTCTTGGCATTACAGACTTCACAACACTTGTTGTCAGCAAGTTTCTTGATCTGTCTTTTCATGAGAGCAAGCTCATTCTGTACTGCTTCCAACTGGGACATGAGCAATGCAGTCTTTCTTGTAGTAGCCATTGTGTTGTTTTTCATGGCTTCATAATCTATGAAGAATCGAAAGACGATGTCAGATGATATCTGTACATTCTGATCTAGTTTTTCACACTCATAAGCATCAAAGGAGTAAACCCCAAGCTGACGATCATGAAAATTAAGATATTTTTTCTCTTTCTTCAGAGCCTCTTCTTCCCTTTCTATCTCTTCAGAGCCTTTGGCACAGCTATACTTCTCCATCTTAGAGGTAGAATAGCAGAGAAAATACTTAAATAGTTATTCCTCAAGTATTGTGGTATTTATATTGGAATACCAAGAAGGGATTGACTCATATATTTCACACAATTTTACACACCCAGAGTCCCTTAGGGTTTTTGTTTGTGTTTTAGATAACAACAACGTAATCTATTTTGAGATTTGAGTGACTCTTTTCCGCAGATAAAAACAAGTTTCCGCGTATTTGAGTTTTTGTACAGAAAAACACTTCTGATGGTTCGTGAACCGTATTGGTCTGGTTTTGAACACGTCAGCCTGAAAAAGCGTCTTTATACGTTTCCTCAACATGGTTTTTGACTTAACCATCTTTGATCACTCAGTTGCCTATTCTGAGTGGTACTGATCATCATCAGGGTTTCTGTTTATTCCCTGATCTCATATTTCCTTATCCTTCAGTACTAAGACAAGGAAATTGTTTTCAACACTCAGGTTTGAGCGTTGGGGCGAGTATTGGGATACTCACCTGATCTAAACCTTCGTTTAGATCTCCTCGATCTTCTGCTTCCTCCAAAGTTATCATATAAATTATTGTCAACGAGATATGGCTCCGTATCTGATGAACTTCTTGATAATTTCGTAGCCCCATGAATCTGTTTTTCAAGGTCTTCATTGAGCGTAGTATATCCTGATAACATCTTATTCAGATTATTCAGGCTTATCATGTTATTGGAGGTTCGAGGTTGATTGCTCTCAGAGTTTTCTCTCTTGGGAGTCCACCTCTTAGTGGTCATGGTTGAAACAGGCATCTTGTTCTCTATTTCCCGAGGATTTTTCTAGAGTATGGAATAGCTCTACTATGATTTCCGGTCATAGGAGGATCTTATCCTATTTGTCTTATACCTTGTCCCTGGGTAAGACTTAGAGAGTTTAGACACATTTTTTAATACAAGATTTAATGTGTGCTGGAGTTGAGCAACTCGTTTTGTCCTCTTTTGGCTATTGCACTCAGTCTGAAGGTGTCCTTTCTTTTTACAAAAACTACATGATTTCCCATGTTTACCTTCATTAAAACTCTTTTGTGGGTACTGTTATCATCAGAATGATGAGGGGGATTTACCACCTTGTCAGAGGTGCTGGAAGATGTCACCTTCTATCCAACAGTTTTACCACGACTTCTTGTTTTTCTTGACCGATTGTTTTCGGGTTTTTCAGAGATTGATTTGAGCCGATCAATTTCTCCCGTTAACTCTTCAATTTTTTCATGAGCAATCATGAGTTCAGATTTTTCAGATCCTTACGACGGAGATCTTGAACGGCCTTGTGACCGAAGCAAGACTTGAACGACCATTGACTTGGTTTAGGCTTGTCTTGTTCGACTTTGATCTCGAGCACTACGACAGTACCCAGAGACGGTGCAGTGTTTTTCAGGCAAAAACATTTGGCGACCACAGTGGGAGATCAATCTCTCGGTTTCAGAAAGTTTTCTTTAAGGTGTCTAACTAGGAATGAGATCTAATATTGAAAAAATTAATCCTCACATCAATACCCCAACCTCAAACTCTACAAGAGAGACAGGCTCCAGCAGCAATAACCCACCATCGACCAATAACCAAACAAACTGCGGGGAAGGCAAGAACCCGCTGGCGACTCTAAGTATAGAAGAAGTATCCCGGCGACAAGACACCCTCGCCAGCCAATAGGTGAACATCATTGTTTCCCTAATGGAGATTTCATCCCATCTCAAATTCCTTGCAGAGAAACTGCCAATGCTCCTACTGTCCCAGCGGTGGAAAAAATCATTGCACGAACGAGAAACGAGTCAGCTATTGTTCCACACCACCAAATCCCCGCACCATCAACCCAGAAGCTTTCGCGAGACTACGCCGCCTCCTCCTTCCCAGCATATGATGGAACTGGCAGTGCACGTGAACACATGTCACGCTTTCTATCTTTAAAGGATTGTGGATACAGCCACACCTTGAGGCTCAACGAATTCCCGAAGTCTCTCGTTGGGGAGGCTTACCAATAGTACACTCGTCTCACACCAAAAGCCACAAGTACCTGGAGTGAATTGGAGAGAAATGTGTCTAGATTGCATGTGAGATAGAGAGACAAGTGTGTGAAGTAGAGGGCCAAGTACCTTTCTTGCATAAAGGTAAATAGTACCTTATTATGATACTAAATAGTACATTTTGGTGTTACTCTTAAACAACTCACTCTCCAGTATTCTGGCAGGTCTCCTAAGACTGGTTTGAGCATCGATTGGAGGCAGAATTATTGAAGAAGGAGTTGATTCACCAATCCTATCTTCCAACTGTGAAACAAATGAAAGACATCACAAGCACGAGAACCAGGAGGCAATGCAAGTTAATTTGAGAAGGAGCATAGAATTTTGGAGCCAACTTTTGTGATAGAGAATGTCTAACTGAAGATTGTCGATAAGATTGTAGCTTTAAATATACCCAACTCCAACAACAAACTCACACTCAGTACGATGATGCTCAGCTCGAACTTTCATTCGATTTTGGGCAAGCACCAAATTGCCACGCAAATGCTTAACTGATCTCGTTCTTGAGAGGCAGAATAAACAACATGAACATTAGTAGTACCGTAAATATAAGAATCAATTGAGGTGAAAATCGACCCTAAACAACTAGGAAGGGAGAAATATACAGTGAGTTGTGATATGCCGTATTGTACCAAAATCCAGCCCAAGATAGCCAGTGACTCCATTGAGTTGTATAATTACTAGTAGAACAATGTAAATATTATTCTATTGAAAGATCCATGTTAGAGCATTGCTCGGTTGAACCCACTGATATTGCTATCTCAAGTCAGTTGTCAAGTTTATAAGACAAAAACACAATCCTTGATAAGTTTACTCTACAAAATCGGACTAGGATAGTTTTAGGTAATCGAGACGAAGACTGATGAAGACGAAGACCGAAGCTTACTACTTGATAAATCATAACGTCTTCGCTAAAGGTTAGAAAGTTTTTTTCTTTCCGTATCGTTTTTACCATTTCTATCATACCAATAGTCTATGATGTTGTTTACATGATCTGGAGGTATTTTAGGATTTCCGCCTTTGCATTTATCACATTCGTGATAACATGTATAGGTAGAGTATGTAGAATTGTCTCTTGAAATTGACCGGAACTTACTACTTGATAAATCATAACATCCTCGCTAAAGGTTATAAAGGTTTTTCTTTTCCATGTTTCGTATTTGCCATTTCTATCATATTAATAGTCTATGATGTTGTTTATAAGATCCGTAGGTATCTAGGATTCTTCGCCTTTGCATTTGTCACATCTGTGATAATATGTATAGGTAGAGTATGTTGAATTGTCTCTTGAAATGACCTCAACAGTGAACACGTTCATGAACGCGTACATGTGTTTCTTAAGGCATTCCAGCAAAACGAACGGGTATGTATGAACGCGTAAGTACGAGTTCACTGATTTCTCCTGAATTCTCTTGAACTCCAATTGACAGCTCTATGAATGCGTTCATGAACGCGTACATATAAGCCATGGAAAACTTCCAACTTTCATATCTTGAAGTTTTCGGTCTAAACATGATTAGTTCTCGGACTCGTGGCCCATGGAATTCAACTACTTAATCCAAGCGATGTTCAAACATGATTTGGACCAGAAGTCGCAAACCTTTAATCAAAGTTGAGTCCTCTTTAACTATTGGCTTAGTCCAAAGTTAATAGAAGATTGAGAACAGGTATTCAAGCTATGGACTTTACTAGTTCTGGAACTTGCTTGAGCCCTGAACAAGGTTGCTTAAACTTTAAGCAAAGCCTCCCTTGGTGATCACTATAAATAGATGACCTTCTGCAAGATACAATCTCAATCCTCTACACATCTATCTATCCTTGCATAAAGGTTGGTCGTCATCTCGAAGTTCTTTTGGACTACGACTATTAAAAGACTTCACTTGAGGATCATGAAGCATAGGCCGGAAGTAAAATTCCTGATCATGTATCTTGGGTCGATTGAATATTTTCAATCTTATCACGACCAAGATTTGATAGAAACTTCATAAGGTAGATCTTGAATAGTAAACCCTAGAAGTTCCTTAACGTGGATTTAAGAACTAGGTTTAATACTAAGTTCGTCTAGCGTTAGGAGGTAAAGTTGTTTAGGCTAGATCAATAAGCCATATTCAACAAAACAGATTTCCATTAACCTTGACTTTAAGTCTAAAGGAATTCACAATCGTATTCTCGTTTAATTACTTGGATACTTTTCGGCATCCAGTTAGAGGCAGGGTAGCGCTAGCCTTCACGAAGAGAAGTGGAGCAACTCCTAGGCCTGTAAAGGACGTCAGCTAGGGGAATGAAGTACGTAGGTTTCTGCGGGAGCCAAGAGACGTAGGAGCACATTGGTAGCTGAATTGCTTGTAGGTTAATTCAGTCTTGATACATTCCAGTCCGAAGTCTGAGAGTAGGCTAGCGTCTGTATTCGGTTAATACTGAGGGTGTTCACATCTGTACGAGGTCCCGTGGTTTTTCTGCTAGGTTTGCAGTTTCCTCGTTAAAAAAATTCTAGTGTCTTATATTAGTTTTCCCTTCCGCATTATATTGTCTCTGATCTATATAATTGAAGTAATTGCAAGTTTGTTGATTCATAACCCTTGAGTGAATCCATCTCTATTAATGTTAGGGCATTGTCCGGTCAAACCCACTAGCGTTGGTATGTCAAGCTAGTTGTCAGTTTTAGGTGTCAAAACTCAATTCTTGATTTAGCCTACTAGAGTTTAGATTTCGGAATTGGGATATAGACAAAGTAGTAGAGACCTTGAAGACGAAGACTGTGAAGACAAAGAAGACATCAATTATTCTTCATCGACAAAAGGTTAGTAGGAGTTATGACTTTATGGATATTCTTCTATTCTACTTCATCTATTCTTTCGAAATATAGTCGAGTACTTTAGTAGTGTTAATAGCTATTGAGATCGTATTCTTGTGTAACGTGGCCTTGTGTCATGACCAGTGTTTGATCCTACAAATACTGTGAGTACAAGAATGAATGAGATAGATTCGGTGCCATGTGTCCATTGCAATGGTTTGCTTGCAAACTGTTAGTTGGATATGGATGAATCTAAAGGAGTACTCTTGAGCAAAGAGTCCATGGATCACAGCTGAGGACGTACACACGTCTAAGTTCTGGCTCAGCCCAGTACTTCCAGCGGAATACATATTTGACGAAATCTGACAGGCGTACGGTTCACGAACCGGTTTGCGTACCAGAAACTCTGAAATTCTCCTGAGTTCGAGATGGCTATTTTATTCGCGTACCAGTACGTGAACCTGACGGTAGTCATCTTGCTGGTGTCGGATTTAGTGAAGATTCTTTTAGAATTTCACTTTGAGTCAAATTCCAAACTCCTTTATCTCTTAGATGGACTTGTGTAAAACATAAATTCTTTTGTGTTCCATCTAACGATCCTCAATGAGTCAATAAGATAAGATTATCTCTGGTCTGTTGGATTTCTATCTTGAAGTGTTTTTGAGCTAACAAAACACTTGGCAGATAATGATAAAAAGAATTCCAATTGAGATTAATCTCTATTACTTGGTTATCAAGTTTAGGGTTTCCTTAACTTGTGGGACAAGTAATTAATTGCTTTATTCCAAAGCAACCTATCTTATTGAGTGCTATAAATAGAGGTTTCTATGGACAAATACCGCAAGCATCAAGCATACGTGAAGGTCCTTAGGGAAGGTAGCGTAAACTCTTTTCACTTCGGTGAATGCTTGTTGTGGTATAGTCATCCTCTATAGGTTGCAGCTCCTCTGGGAACTCCCTACGACTATAAAGACTTTGTAACTGTGTAAAACCCCGATGGTTAGATCTTACACAGCACACCCAAATATGATACATCAACATACATACAATCATTCCCAAACATGCATCAGACATAATAACACATGGAATACCAAAGAGATAAGAGTTAGAGATACTTGACAAGATATTTTTACTTGGTTCGCCCCCAATATGAGGACTACATCCAAGGATCTTCACTAAAATAGTATGATTACAATTCTCTCATTTCCTTGCTAATCTTCTTGACTTAGACTCTTAACAAGAACCTTGATTTTAGTCTTGGGCTGTAGAGAGCAAGCTGGATACTTTTCCTCTCTCCAGACCAATCCCAAATGTGTCCAACCCCTTTCTCAGTAGGTTAGTTCACTATTTATAGACCTTTTACATAGTGGTAAACATCTAATACAAACAAAGTTAGACTGACACTATTTGTCATGACTCGCCGACACATATACATCGGCGAGTTCATTCCATACTTAACAAACATAGACGAGAGAATCTTCTTGGAGATAAGGTTGATGATGTATCCTCCACTGAGTCAACCAGTCAACCTGACAATGTATCCGTTCTGACTTCTCTTAAATGCTCACCTAAATTTCACCTAATTATCACCTAACTATTGGCGATAGGTCTTTTACTCGTTGAAACCCTGCTCGCTGATACCCTACTCGTTGGTACCTTACTCGCTGATTCTTATGTCGCCTGTCTCGTTACTCGCTGATCCAGGACATCTCAGCTGCATTCTTTTTATACAACAGCTCATCTAGGATGCTTTTATATCGGATAGGTATTTTCTACCCTTACATTTTGCCTCTTTCATCTCCTAAGACTTTAGTCGCCGGGGATGAAACTTCCATATGTCGCCGAAAATACCGCCCCACGTTCTCCACTAGCCTTTTTTCACGCCACACGTCCGCTGCCATGCATCCGTTACCCCACGTGTCTCTCATGCACTGCCTTTGCTTTATGACTGGTAACCGCTATACCCATTATCTCCATTACTTTTTTACAGCTCATAACCGTTATCGCCGGTTGGTTTCCCCTTCACCCATATAAATACTCGGCCCTGCATCTACTTCTTCCTTTACGAGTTCTTTTTTCTAAAACCCTAAGCCTTCTGCTGCTGTTTACATTTCAGCTTTTCATCTTCTTCCTTCTTTCACACAGGTTAAAGGTTTCCATTATTCCTTAGACAATTGCTACTTCTTTATCTTTTAACGATTTCTCCACCAATATCTGCTACGGATCTCTTTCCTGCCCTTTTTCATCATCGATAACCACCATTCTTCATCTTCTCCAGCTAACCTTCCACCGGAAACCACCAATCTTCATCTTTTTCGACCATCTTTAAGTTACTTTAATGGCTCCAAAACCCTCCAGATCTAAAAGCACAGCTAGCAAAGCCAAATCTTCTGATCAAAAGGTGCCAAGCTGGAATACCGATTGGCCTGGCTATTGTGCTCATTACAAGATAGAATACCTTAGTCCCAAAATCCACTCTCTGCCTGAGACAAAGAAGGCGTCTGATCTATTATCCGTCGATGATCTTCTTCGATCAGAGACAAGTAACACTTGGGCTGCTGTTGCCTTTGGTCAGCTGAAAGCTGGATTAGCTTTTCCTCTTTACAATCCAAACAACACCTTTATCGTCGACCTTCTTGCGGCGATTAATAGAAGTCCCTTTCAGCTGACGGGGAATGCTATCCGAGTGATGACTGAGTGGAGCAAGCATCGAGATGGACAAACAAACTATCCACTGCTCGCCGACCTAGAAGCTCATAAGCTTGAGGAGTTTACTTTAAAGAAATTTCTTGAACAATATTTTGTGGCTTCCTGCAACAGAAAAACTGATCCCTGGGCTGTTCATTTTACACCCAAGGCGAATTACCCTGCTACAGACTTGTTACTCGCCGACGTTGAGTTTACTAGTACCAAAGAAAAACCAACCGTTCGCCACAGTTCTGAGGGCGACTTTTCCCATCTTCCTTGTCTCGTCGACGGGCCTTGGTTACTTGGTTGGGAGGATGAGGAGAAAACCAAAATCCGGGAAGCTTTTTTGCCTGAGCATTCCCACCTCGCCAAGCATACCTTCTGGAATGTAGTCTGGCCTGATGCTGACAAGTATGCCAAGGATGAAAATGGCAAATTTCTTAGAACGAACGATAAAGGCTATGTCAAACTCCCGGCTGATGCTACTACTGGGACAAAGAGAGGGCGAGAAGACACCGCTGATGCTTCTCAGGTAAATATATATCTATTCTTAGTGGAATTATTCCAGGGCTAGCAAAGATCCAACTGAAGATCTAGAAACAAGCACTTTAACTTAACCTATTTTAAAAATATAGGCAAGTATATTTTTAAAATATATATCTATATTTGCCTCTGCTTGTTCCGAGATCTGATAGATGTATCTTTGGTGATATTCGATTTGCAGCGCCCAAAGAAATCTAGGCCGTCTCCCGCCGAGGTAGCTGAAGAACTTCGCCAACTTGCTGCCAAGAATCTGCCTCCTCCACCAACTCCTACTCTACCTGTTAAGGAAACTACTCCTAACCAGGAAAATTTTGTGCCCATCGTCGATCAATCCATCAGTGGTAACTCCAACATGCTCGTCGACCAACCTTTAGAGGATAATTCAAATATGCTCGTCGACCAATCTGCAAAGGGCGGTTCCACCAATACTCCTGCTATTGAAAATATAGAGGACATGCCTCTAGACTCGGAAACATATCCCAAGAACAATGATCATCTTGATATGGATCTGGATCAGCTCAACATATCTGGTGGTCAAGATACTTCCAGGCCCTCTACTTCTTCGAAGAGCCCCAAGATGCCGTCTGTTCAACATACTTCTTCTGCCTCAGCACTTGAGCCACATCTCGCTGGCTTAGTTGTTCTTGATAGGTTGCCTCGGCATCCTCTTGTTCCTCAGCCTGCTAAAGGACCTGGATGCCTGCAAGTGACTGCTCCTAACATGCTCGCCGAAGCATTTGACAAGCTGAGTGTGGCGGATGACTGCACAGACCATGAGTATTATAAAACCTTGGCACAATATAGTCGCCCTGGGTTTGTGCATCACCCAAAATTGCATACAGCTGCAGATGTCATTCCTTATCAGGAGCATTTCAACCTTTTCAATATGGTGAGTATTTTGGTGGAATTGCTTTTTTTTTAGCTCTTGTCATCATTTGAGACTTATGCTTATTCTGTGTATTCTCAGCATTTTCACCACTGTTTGAGTGTTGGCTCGGCCCTTGAAGGTCTTGGTCGTGAGAACATTAACCTTAGGAATCAAATCAGTCAACTGAAACATGATGCCATGGTGCGCGGCCAAGAGGTTGAGAGGTTAAAGAATGAGGCCAGAGATAGAAGCCTGACGATCACTTCTCAGCAAAGTAAGTTTCTCCATATCCTTTGTTATTATGTTATCTTTCTCCCGTTTTGCTTCTTTCGCCGACCCTTAGGTTTCCTGCCCTCCAAGGTTGCCATTCCTCTGATGACGATAGGCTTAGGCGAGCTGAATCTGAAATCGAGAGACTTAGTAATAGCAACTTTAAGCAGTGTAGCCAACTATTCGTCTTCCAAAAGGACCTTAAATGGTGTCGCCGAGAGTTGGATCAGGACGTTGATATTATAAGAAATCTTTGCAATACTTATCAAGCTGCTCGATCGGAATTAGGCCAAATGACTAGTCAATGTGATGCTGCAATTCGCCGAGAGGAAATTGCCCTTGCCGCTAAGACAGAAGCTGAGACAAGTCATAAGCGAGCTTCCTTCCTCTGGAAAGAAGAAAAGTCTAGAGCTGATAAGCTGGCCTCTCAAGTTATTAGCTTGAGCACGGAGAAAGAAACCGCCGAGTTTCAGATTCAGCGCTGGAAAGATATGGCGGAGAGGCGTGAAATTTTGACGATTGATTTATACAAGCAATGCCATGATCAACAGCGCCGCATAGAACAAATGTTAGGTCCGTGTGCTAACGAAAACTTCGAGTTCCATATGGCTCAGTTTACGGAAGCACGAGAGGGTATGCGAGAGCATGTCCGCAACTTAGAAGGTAGCTTTTTATAGGGTTTATTTATAACTTATCATGCTTACGTTTATTTTCCCTCTTCTTTACTATATCACTCTCTTTCTTTGCCTCAGCCACCATTCAGAGGCTAAGGAATGAAGCAGACCAAAATCAAGAGGTCATCAAAGGCTGCCATGAACTGGAGATGAAGGTCCAGGATCTTTCGGATCAACTCAAGGAGCACAAGCTTTGCCCCAGCAAGATAGATGAATTGTCTGAAAAGCTCAAAGAGCATGATTCCTGTGCTGGCCAACTCGCTGATCTGAACAAGCAACTTCTTGACCATGCCTCTTGTGCTGGCAAGATTCAAGAGCTGGAGAGTGCCCGAGATGGTATTCAGATTGAGCTCGCCGAAGCTATGGACGATATCCAATATTGGGAGAAGCGTCACAAGGATGATGTTGTCAGTGCTGCCTTCATCGGCGCTCAGGATTTTGCTTATAAATTCCTGCCTCAGTATGGAGTGGAGATTCCCTCGTCCTACAAACGTCTTACCCCCGAACAGCTCGCCATGCAAGAGAAGGCAAGCACCAAAGGAAAAGAAGTGTTGGGTGAAGAAGAGAATGAAGAAGAGGAGGAAGAAGAGAATTATGAGTCTGAGGAAGAAAGCTCAGAAGAGGAAGCTGGAGATGAAAATCCTAAGGGACAAAATTTGTCCCTTGTTATCTTTGCCGGAACTGTCGGCGAGCAGAATCCAGGAACGGCAACTGTTAATGCTAGTCAACCCGCCGTCGAGCAAAGTACTGAGGTAGTTATTGATGTCGACGAGCAGGACACGAGAAATCTTGGCGAGCCAAATGCTGTCGGAACTGCCAGAAATGACTGCCATCCTGATGATAGTGGGACAGGCGACATAGGCGCGAATCTTCTTGGCGACCTTGATCAGGACAAACCTCCTACTCCCAAGAGTCCTTTTGCGGATCCTAGGTGTTGAAGTAGCTTTCCTTCTGCTTTTAGATGTTGTGGTAGATAGATTGTTGCTTCCTTAGTTTTTGTATTTTCTTGCTATCTTTGTTTTTCTTGTACTGAATCATTTCCTTTTAAATGTTATTTTGATGAATGCTGTTTTTATGTCTGATGACATCTGTTCCCCATATGCAATTTTCCATGAGCATATTTGCTCATTTTTATCTTATCTTGCAAGAGTTAACTTTCCAAGGAATGAAGCCCTGGCCCTCGTTACCGCCAACAATATCTTATAAATTGAACTAACAATTTCCCAGAGCAACAGGGTAGAACCCAGCCGTAACCATTACTTGTGCCCGTCGGCGATCTAATATAAGTAGAATGGGTTGCCCTCATAGACTTCAATACACTCCGCCAGGAGTGATGCTATGGCTTAGACGGATTAGCACACCAGCGGAACCGCCGATGTGATGCTACAGCAAAGGGGACCTTATTTCCTTACAAACACTTACAGATCAACAAGTAACACGACTGGTCTTACAACTAGCCTGGGTTGGACTAACAGTTACGATAAGGGCATTCACTCGCTGGAAGTAAGTCTTTTGCATAAGAGATCTTGGCTCTTAGTTGATTTATTAATTTGGGCGTTCTGCCTTTAAAGATGGCACTTGGCCTTTGTACCTGATCAGGGTTTTGTATGGCATTTATTGCCTTGGGCATTTATGCCTCTGCATTTGGCTTTTACAGCCTGCGACTGAGTATTTTGCCTCAGCTGTTGTGCTCTTGGAACTTTAAAATTCTATCTATCACTGCAGTTAGATTACTCAGTGAGTGAAAATGCAAATGACTCAATGATTTGTTAACGGGGTTCGGCGCATGGTAGCAAACCTACGTCCCCGGATCTTATTTGCTGTTATTTTATACAAGCTAATAAGATTTCTTGGGTATTATGCCCGCCCAAGACTTCGGATTTTACATGGTATCCCTCAAGGATAGTACTTCTTAAGGAACCTGGCGTTCCAAGGGTGCTCGAGTTGTACGCCATGCTCATCAATTAGTACATACGCTCCTGGTCCAGCCACTCTTTTGACGACGTAAGGGCCATCCCATACAGGTTCCAGCTTTCTGCACCCTTCTCGTTGAGATGGGGGAACTTCTCGGAGCACCAGCTCGCCGGGTGAGTATTCTCTTGGAATCAGTCGCTTGTTGTATTCTCTTGCTAACCGCCGATGATAATTCTCCATGTGTGTAAGGGCGATCAATCGCTGCTCTTCTAAGTCATCTAGCTTGGCTAGGATTAAGTCTGTATTCAGATTCTTTTCCCATGCCTCATGCTTTGTAGTGGGCAGAATTACTTCAGATGGGAGTACTGCCTCGGCGCCGAAAGTAAGTAAGAAAGGAGATGCTCCAGTTGCTTCTCGAACCGTGGTTCTATACGACCACAAGACATTGTGTAAATGCTCACACCATGCCTTTTTATGCTTTTCCAATCTTTTCTTCAGTCCCATTCCAATAGTCTTATTGGTGGCTTCTGCTTGGCCGTTACTCTGAGGGTATAAGGGAGTTGATTTTCCCAGTTTGACACTGTAATGGGCGAGTAACTTTCTTATGTTGTCGCCGACCAGCTCTTTCCCATTATCATTACATATCTCCGCCGGTACACCAAATCTGCAAAATATGTTCTCCCAGATGAAGGTGAATACTTCTTGTCCCGTTTTCTTCCTGATAGCTTTAGCTTCACACCACTTGGTGAAATAATCTGTCGCCACAATGATGTACTTCCGCTGTCCAGAGCCTGTAGTTAGTGGACCAATAATATCAATGCCCCACTTGGCGAAAGGCCAAGGGCTAAGCACTGAGTTCAAAGATGTTGCCGGCGCTTTAATTCTCCTTCCATACAGCTGGCATGGTTTGCATCGCTGAACATATTCCTTTGCATCTCTATTCATCCAAGGCCAGTAATATCCTTGCATTCTGACCTTCAAGGCTAAAGCTCTTTGGCCGCCATGATTTCCGCAGTCTCCTTCATGGATCTCCTTTAATAATTTATTACCTTCTTCCCTTGATACACATCGCAGAAGTGGCCCAGAGAATGACCGGCGATATAAGATTCCATCTCGAAGTTCATAGTTCGCCGAGCGGCTGATGATCTGATGAGCCAAGATTTGATTTCCTGGTAAGGTTAAGTGGTCCAAGTAGTACCGTATCGGCGATCTCCAATCTGTTTCTGCTGATTCTTCAACGCTTGTTGTTAATACTTCCCATTGCCTTGGTGCTGTTACTGATGGCTGCATTACCCTTTCAATAGCTATTGAAGGAACATCTGGGTCCGTCATCATTGAGGAGATAAATGCTAATGCGTCGGCGTGCCTGTTATCCTTTCTGCAGATGTGGCAAAACTTGATACCTACAATCCTCTGGGCATACTCCCTAGCAAGTTTTAGGTAGATGGGTCGGCTGTCTGATATCGTCCAGATATTTGTCGAATCACCAGCTGAGAATCACTTGTCAATCTAACATTACTAACTTTCATTTCGATGAGTATTCGCATTGCGTGGATGACCGCTTCATATTCTGCCTCATTATTAGTCGCCGGGAATTCTAGTCTTAGCGAGTGCACTATCCTTGCTCCTTTCGGCGAGATAAGAACAATTCCAATTCCATTTCCTTCTTTATTCGACGAACCATCTACATAAACCTCCCATCCATCAGGCCTGCACTTCAATAAATCTGGAACTTCATGTTCTTGCTCATCCAAGGAGGATGGGATTTCTTCTATCTCCTCCTCTTCATCAATTGGGAAATCAGCAAGGAAATCTGTTATAACCTGAGACCGCTGAGCTGTGCGTATTTCATACTGGACGCCAAACTGCTCAATTTGTTGATTCCACTTGGCGATGCGTCCCACTCGCTGAGAGCTGTGTAAGATAGATTCTATTGGAGTTTTGGTGAGGACCACAATAGGGTGGGCGTGAAAATATGGACGCAATCGCTGGGATGCGAAAACCAAAGCCAGAATCAACTGCTCTATTTTGGTATAATTCTTCTCTGCTCCTTGCAACGTCCTACTGATATAGTATATAGGTGTTTCTCCACCTTTGGTTCTTACCAGTACTGCACTTATGGCAAAAGGGGTTGCGGCGAGATATACTCTGAGTTCCTCGCCGTGCTCAGGTGGCTGAATTGCTGGGAGAGTAGCGAGATACTTTTTGATACCCTGAAATGCAGCTTCATGTGCCTCAGTCCAGTTGAACTTTTCTCCTTTCTTCAATGTCTGGAAAAATAGCTTGCACTTATCGGAGAATCTGGAGATGAATCTGTTGAGAGACGCCAAAGTCCCATTGAGTCGCATAACATCTTTTACAGTAACCGGCGAGGGTATCTCTATGATTGCTTTGACCTTGGCCTGATCAGCTTCTACTCCCTTCTTGGTGACGACATACCCCAAAAACTTTCCTGAAGTTACGCCGAAAACACATTTTGCTGGATTGATTTTTAACTTAGTAACACGCATATGATTAAATATTTCTCTGAGGTCTTCTACATGAGTTTGCTTCTTCTTGCTTTTGACGAGCATGTCGTCGACATAGACTTCCATTGTCCTCCCTATCCATTTCTCAAACATTTTTTGTGCCATTTCTTGATAAGTAGCACCGGCATTCTTCAACCCAAACGGCATTCGAGTGTAGCAAAATAATCCTTTAGTGGAAAAGAAAGCTGTATGCTTCTGATCTTCCTCCGCCAAAGGTATTTGGTTATACCCTGAATAACCATCCATAAATGACAGCAACTCGTGACCTGATGTAGCGTCCACAGTCTGATCAATACTCGGCAATGGAAAACTATTCTTGGGACAAGCTCTGTTAAGGTCGCTGAAATCAATGCAGATCCTTACTCCCTTGTTCTTTTTTGGTACTACGACCATGTTGGCTATCCATTGTGGATATTGAACTGGTCTTATTATACCAGACGCCCTCATTTTGTCAATCTCCGCCTCTACTGCTTCTTTATAAGCTGGGGCTAGCTTCCTTATCCTTTGCTTGAATGGTCTAACCTTTGGATCAATGTCGAGTTTATGACATGCTATCGCCGGATCAATCCCTGGCATCTCGTTCATACCCCAAGCAAAGACATCAACATATTCCTTTAGTAGTGCTATCAATTTCGCCGATTCGTCTTCGTTTAATAGAGTACCAATTTTTACCATCTTTGGATCCTACTCATCGCCGATATTAACATCCTTCGTAGGTTCCACCGCCGTGAAATGTAACTCTGGTTCTCCCATCAGCGATGGTTCCTTTAATTGCTATAAGATCTTATCCTTAGACTTCGCCGAGTCTTCTACTGAATTTACTGAATGCACATATGTGGTTGGGTTGGCGATGAAGTCTAGAATTTCTTGCTCCTTAATCGCTTCCTTGCCGAGCTTCTTTTTCTCTGCCATTTTCACCTTTCGATTTTCTCGCATTTGCACATCCGCTGAATTGCACGCCTTAGCCACTGATAAATCTCCTACATACTCAGCGACTCCAAATGGTGTGGGGAACCTTAGGCGTTGATGATAAGTAGAAGGGACTCCTTTTAAACTGTGAAGCCATGGCCTTCCCAGAATTGCAGCATACGGCGAGTCAACATCCACAATGCAAAGAGTAGTTTTCAAGAAATAATCGTTGCAGATTTTCACTTTTAATTCAATCTCGCCTTTAGGCTTAGATGCAATGCCATTAAACCCATAAATGTTATAGGAGGAGACCGTCGGCGAGGGTATCTTGTTGTCTTTCGCTCTCATCGCCTCAAAGGCAGTGTTAAAGAGGATATCCACAGAACTTCCTGGATCAATAAGCACCTTTGGCAGCCTGAATCCTTCCATCTGAATAGTAAGGACAAGAGGGTTGTTATGATTTCTTCCTTCTGGTGGAATCTCTTGGGCGGAAAACCCAACACATGCTTTCATCCATTCCTGCAACGGCTCCTGCCTAACGACGACACTACAGATTTCATTTCCCATTCTATCTCGCTTGTGAACTCGGGACATGACATTATCATGAAATTCATCTCTAGTAATCTTCGAATGCACAATGGAAAAGCAGTCTAATTCCAACAAGTCCCTCTCGACTTTTACTTCATACACATTGGGAGTTTGAGCAGGGATGGCTTGAATTGGCTGTACCATGATAAGCGGTGGTGGCGGCAACTCTAAGAATTCCTGGAATTTCCCTAAGCGAATGAATCTATGAACTTCTTGTTGTACGCCGGTGCAGTTTTCGGTTGTATGGCCATGAAACTGATAAAATTGACAAAAGGAATTGGTATTTGCCGGCGGGGTCCTTGGGTTTCCTCGGTTATAAGGATAGCGAATGTCATCCCTACAGCTTGAACTTTCAATCTGACCAAATGCATCTGTATAAGAAACGCGCAACTTAGGCAAAGTAGCATCTTGGAAAGTTTGCTGGTTGCCTCTGCCAAATTTCCTATTATCCCCATTATATCTTCTGTCTCCATTCCCATTTCGCCGATTACCTCCTCGTCCATAGCATACTAAAAATACTCTAATGCTTTCTAATCATAGTAACACTCTACAAGAAAATCTTTATAACAAGTTGCATAGCATGCCATGTATAGCGAGATAGAAGCAAAATCATGAAGAAATATCTCATGGCGAGCATAACGTCCCAAAATAGTATGAAAAGGCGCTGAAACATAACGGCGAGCTCTAAAATTCTTATATCATACCATATATAGAAACGAGAGAAGGAAAGAGAAGCAACAGCAAGCCAAATGTCTCCAAATGGAAATAACAGAGAGGTAGTAACACTATCGGCGATAAAATCATACTATATATAGAAACAAAAGAACGTATGATACTTTAAACAAAGCAAGTATAAGAGAAACAATTTTAAGGAAAACAAGTTCAAAACCTTTTCTAGCGCCAAAATGTAACTGTGTAAAACCCCGATGGTTAGATCTTACACAGCACACCCAAATATGATACATCAACATACATACAATCATTCCCAAACATGCATCAGACATAATAACACAAGGAATAGCAAAGAGATAAGAGTTAGAGATACTTGACAAGATATTTTTACTTGGTTCGCCCCCAATATGAGGACTACATCCAAGGATCTTCACTAAAATAGTATGATTACAATTCTCTCATTACCTTGCTAATCTTCTTGACTTAGACTCTTAACAAGAACCTTGATTTTAGTCTTGGGCTGTAGAGAGCAAGCTGGATACTTTTCCTCTCTCCAGACCAATCCCAAATGTGTCCAACCCCTTTCTCAGTAGGTTAGTTCACTATTTATAGACCTTTTACATAGTGGTAAACAGCTAATACAAACAAAGTTAGACTGACACTATTTGTCATGACTCGCCGACACATATACATCGGCGAGTTCATTCCATACTTAACAAACATAGACGAGAGAATCTTCTTGGAGATAAGGTTGATGATGTATCCTCCACTGAGTCAACCAGTCAACCTGACAATGTATCCGTTCTGACTTCTCTTAAATGCTCACCTAAATTTCACCTAATTATCACCTAACTATTGGCGATAGGTCTTTTACTCGTTGAAACCCTGCTCGCTGATACCCTACTCGTTGGTACCTTACTCGCTGATTCTTATGTCGCCTGTCTCGTTACTCGCTGATCCAGGACATCTCAGCTGCATTCTTTTTATACAACAGCTCATCTAGGATGCTTTTATATCGGATAGGTATTTTCTACCCTTACAGACTTCTCTTGAGAGTTGGGAAGCACATGTAGATTGATCCCTTTGTGGTTGATCAGATTAACCTGTAACCTCAGTAACCTATCTTAGTTCTTGTCTATTTTAAAGTACGTCTCTTCTGTTATACGGCTATTCAAGAACTAGTTAAGTTACGTAAAGGTTGGAAAGGTAGCAACGCACGTCTACACTCGGTGTTGTAAGACCTAGTTAGCTCCAGTTATACAAGTTTCTTAAGTGATTCTAGTGTATAACTGAGGTAAATACGAATCGGGCATTGCTTACTTGGTTTGCGTGTCAGCCCCGATTTGTGAAGTAGATTTCCGTATGACCTAGATTTAACAATCCGAAGGAAGTCATCTTGTGTGTGGTAAAATGATAGAGGACAGTTACACCATACGTCAACAGTAAGGTTCAAAAACCAGTATTCCTGACACAAGCCTTTGACAGCGGTCAAAGCAACTCCTAAGCCTAAAAAGGACGTCAGCTGGGGGAATCAAGTGCGTGACGATCTGTGGGGGATCTAGAGACGTAAGGAAGGCGACAGTAACCAATTCGCTTGGAGGGCTTGAGTTGGTCTTTGCTACATCCCAGACCGAAGTCTTATAGTAGGCTAGTGTTTGTAGTCAGTTTGTACTGGGCGGTGTTCAAACTGGACGAGGTCCCGAGGTTTTTCTGCAAGGCAGTTTCCTCGTTAAAAAAACCTCTAGTGTCTTGTGTGCTTTTACTTTCCGCATTATAACTATGATTTATAATTAAAGCACCAAGTAGTACGTTATTGCCTAACTGTCGAGTTGACTCCAAAGTACTCTTTGTCGAGGTTTAACAACTCCAGTTATAAGTTTGGATATTGATTTTTGAGATCGTCCAGACTTAAACCATAAGACTCACGAGCCAAAATGAAAAGTTGGTAGTATTTCGGTACCCCTCCTTTTTCAGTTGGTATCAGAGCAGGTGAACACATTAAAGACGTAACTGTCTGTGTTTATCTAGGCTTGTGAGTCATGGATCAAAGCTTAAATGCTTGTAACGTACCACCACACTTGAATGTAACATCCGTATCTGAAAGAGAAATCTTGACAAATACGTCTGATGTGTGGACCGATTTTATTAACTCTCTATGTATTGAAAAACAGAGATTAATCAGAAAAGTCGAAGGACTTTATATCGGGTTAAACATTCAAAGTGAAAAATTTCATGATTTATCTGAAAAAGAGAAAATGCTCAGTAATCAACTAGATACAGTTGTCCGTGAGAAACAGACTATTAACCCCAGTCTATCCGGATTAAGTCTAACGACTAAAGGGATTCAAGACCCTTATACTGAATCTAGTATGAAGCATGACTCAAGGGAATGATATGTAATCGGGTTCAAACTTCCTTATTCAGAAAACATGAATGTTGAATACCCATGCACCTTCTGTGGCTTGAAAGGTCACTTCCAATATTTATGCAGCTCATTCAGGTTAAAACTCCAGGAACTGAAAGCTTTGCATAAAAATGCTCAGAAACTCTTCGTTGAGTTGAGAAAGCATGTGAGAAATCAAGAAACATCTCCTACTCGTGAATGTGCCTTAGGAGCTGTAGCTCTCAAGTCTACATCCCCTTTTCAATGGTTCCTTGATAGTGGATGTAGTAGGCATATGACAGGAGATTTATCTTGGTTTGTGAACGTTTATGATTACGAAGGTGGTCCCGTAACCTTTGGAGATGGAAGTTGTTGCTTTATCAGCAAGCGCGGAACTATCAAACTTCCAGGTATTCCCGAGATCCATGATGTTGTCTATGTTGAAGGCATGACAGCAAATCTTCTCTCTATTAGTCAAATATGTGACAAAGGCCACAAGGTTGTTTTTGAGGCAAAGAAATGCGCCATTAAAGATCAATCTGGCAATACCATTTTTCATGGTATTCGTGGGTCGAACAATTGTTATCTACTTGATATCAAGTCCGATCTTTGTTGCAATCTGACTGAGGATGAATCTACCCATCTTTGGCATGAACGATTTGGTCATATCAATTATCGTTTATTGGGGAAGCTGATTAACAAGGAACTTGTTAGAGGAGTCCCCAAGATCCAAGCCAATGTAGAGGGTATATGTGGTGCCTGTCAAAAGGGTAAACAACTAAGAGTTCCACATAAAGTGTCTACCAGTATAACAACCAAAGCTCCACTTGAATTAATTCATATTAATCTTTTTGGTCCTATCCAACAAGTCTCTGTTGGTGGGAATAAATATGCTCTGGTAATGGTCGATGACTACACTAGATTCACCTGGGTAGCATTTCTCAAGCCCCAGAATGATACCCTATAAGAGTTCAAGATAATTGTGAATAGAATCCAGAATGAGCAAGGTCGCACTGTTAAAAAAATCAGAAGCGACCGTGGCACAAAATTCAAAGATACTAAGGTATTCGAGTTCTGTGACTCACTGGGTATAATTCAACAATATTCAGCACCTATCACACCTCAGGCTAATGGCGTGGCTGAAAGAAAGAATATAAATATTCAAGAAATGGCTCGGGTTATGCTTCATAACAGAGATTTACCCTTAAAATTTTGGGGGTGAAGCAGTGTTCACAGCATGCTATCTTATTAATCGTGTATATCTAAGGTCCTTCACCTTAAATACACCGTATGAGCTATGGTACGGTAAGAAACCCAATTTGGGTTATCTCCGTGTCTTTGGAAGCAGATGTTATATCCTTAAAGACAGAGAACAAAGAGGAAAATTTGACTCAAAAAGCGATTAGGGAATTTTCCTAGGATATGCATCTGACAGTCAAGGGTTTCGAGTTTTTAACACAAGAACTCAAGTTATGATGGAATCAGCCAACGTTATCATTGATGACATAACTGGTTTTCGTCAGAATAACAGAGCCCCAGCAGAACTACCGCCGATTGAAACAGTAGAAAAGAGCCTACGGTTCCCGAACCGGCCGCTACTGAAGTAGCTCCGACTGTGATCGATACAGAGACAAACCACAATAAAGACGATGATGTAGAGGTTGAAGTTGATCCAACTGCTCCTGAAACACCTTTATGGGTCCGACGTAGTCATGTACCTGATGACATCATTGGAGAAACATTCACTACAAAAGTGATGACTAGGAAGCAAGCACAAAATATCTGTCATTATGCTTGCTACCTGTCTAATGTTGAACCAAGGAATGTCGACGAAGCACTACAAGACTCTGCGTGGATTAATGCTATGCAAGAGGAACTTAGTGAGTTCGAACGACAAAATGTTTGGACACTTGTTGATCGGCCACCAAACATTAATGTTGTAGGTACAAAATGGATCTTCAAGAACAAGTCTGACGAGTTTGGCACTGTTGTAAGAAACAAAGCTAGACTTGTAGCTCAAGGATTCTCTCAAATTGAAGGGATTGACTTTGATGAGACTTTTGCTCCTGTAGCAAGACTTGAATCCATAAGACTCTTACTTGCTCATGCATGTCATCTAAAGATAAAGCTTTATCAGATGGACATCAAGTCAGCATTTCTCAATGGTGATTTGAAGGAAGAAGTCTTTGTTGCTCAACCGAAAGTTTTTGAGAACCCAACTCATCCAAACAAAGTGTATCGGCTAAACAAAGCACTTTATGGATTAAAACAGGCTCCTCGAGCTTGGTTTGTGAGGTTGACAGCCTCCTTGTTGGGAAAATGATTTGTCAGGGGAGGTGCCGATAAAACCCTGTTCATAAAATGGTATGGTAAAGATAGTGTGATTGCTCAAATCTATGTTGATGACATAATTTTTGGCTCCACTTCCAAAAAACTTACCAAGGAATTTCAAAGCTCATTGAGTGAAGAATTCCAAATGAGTAATGTAGGTGAACTAAAATTCTTTTTGGGAATACAAGTTCAACAACACGAAAGTGGAATCTACATATCTCAGCAGCAATATGCCAAGGATATGGTTGAAAAATTTAGTTTGACTGGTGCATCACCAAAACCAACACCTATGGCAACTACTGATAAAATCAGTAAAGATCTGCAAAGTGAAAAGGTCGATCAGAAACTTTACAGATCTATGATTGGAAGCCTTTTGTACCTAACAGCAACAAGACCCGATATTGCTTATAGTGTTGGGTGTTGTGCGACATATCAAGCTGATCCCCGAGTATCACATCTCAATGTTGTTAAAAGGATTCTACGATATGTTAAAGGGACAGTAGGTTTTAGCCTTACGTATACCTTTGACACCAACACCAATCTTGCAGCATATTCTGATGCTGATTGGGCTGGTAATAGAGATGACAGAAAAAGCACTTCGGGAGGTTGCTTTTTTGTTGGGTTGAATCTTGTAGCATGGCACAGCAAGAAGCAAAACTCACGGTCATTATCTACATGCGAAGCAGAATACATAGCAGCTGGCTCTTGCTGCACTCAGCTCATATGGATGAAACAGATGCTCGCAGACTACGGTATTAAGGTGGGAACTATGAATATCTACTGTGATAATACTAGTGCTATACGCATTACTGAAAATCCAGTGGAACATTCTAGGACCAAACACATTGATATCCGATATCACTTCATAAGAAATCTCTATGAAGATAAGATTGTTATACTTGAACATGTGTCATCAGAACGACAACTTGCTGATATACTCACAAAACCATTAGATACACGAACGTTTCAACACCTTCGACAATCTATTGGTGTCGTTCTTGTTCATTAGAAACAAGAGTATCTAGTTTGTTAGGCAGAGGCAAACTAGATTAAAAACTTTCTTTTACAAGAAAGTAAACATCTGCTTATGTCTTTACTTGTAGAGACATCAGTTGTTCTTTATTGAATGACACCACACGGGGGAGAGTTCTTTATTGAACTTGCGCTTAATAACAAATCTTTTTGGGGAGCGTGGATGTGGAATATTGGGAGAAAGTGTATCTTTATTTCTCCATAAGGTGAGAACTCAGGAATCTTTTTGTTCAGATTACCTAAGTATACCATCTTTACACTTGATATGCGAGTACTTGGCTTCACCTGTTATCACAAGGTGTATGAAATCCTAGTCTCAAACTACTTTGTCATATTTTTGTGACAAATAGGGGGAGAATACATATGGTTCTTGTTCTTGTGGTTGCATAACCATAGGGGGAGAACATCATGTGCTTACTTGTTGTGCTTTTCATAAAGTATCAAGTAAGGGGGAATAATTAAAGCTGAGATTAAGCTTCGTATCAAGAATGAGTAGAATCACTTTAAAGTTTTGATACACCAACTTTAAAGATTGCTCAGATTCTTACTCTTACGCACAAAAAACATGTGGGATGAGCATACTAAACCTACGTAAGCCTAAGCATACCTTTATGGTTGTTTGAGCTGGATATGTTGTGACTGCTGACTACGGATTAATCAACAAGAGTTTAATGAACACATCAAGACTCAAAGGAGAAGTTGAAGAATTCAAGAAATCAAGAACTACATCTGGTTAGTACTTCATTGAATCCATATGTAAATTGGTTTTTTCACTAAAAATGACAAAGGGGGAGATTGTTAGGGCATTGTCCGGTCAAACCCACTAACGTTGGTATGTCAAGCTAGTTGTCAGTTTTAGGTGTCAAAACTCAATTCTTGATTTAGCCTACTAGAGTTTAGATTTCGGAATTGGGATATAGACAAAGTAGTAGAGACCTTGAAGACGAAGACTGTGAAGACAAAGAAGACATCAATTATTCTTCATCGACAAAAGGTTAGTAGGAGTTATGACTTTATGGATATTCTTCTATTCTACTTCATATATTCTTTTGAAATATAGTCGACTACTTTAGTTAAAGCACCAAGTAGTACGTTATTGCCTAACTGTCGAGATTACTCCAGTTAGAGGTTTGGATATTGATTTTTGAGATCGTCCAGACTTTAACCATAAGACTCACGAGCCAAAACGAAAAGTTGGTAGTATTTCGGTACCCCTCCTTTTTCGATTAAGATCTACAAGAACCACGTTCTTGTTAGGATCGGTTCTCTGAACTATACTCGGGTTGTTGTTGTTTGAATATTGATTTGTGAGATTGTTCAAACAACCGTTTTCAACTAGGTTCACGAAAACTAAAAATTGGTGGTGTATCTCGGTATCCTCTCATTTTCAGTTGGTATCAGAGCAGGCAAACACTTTAGACGTAACTATCAGTGTTTGATCGTATTCGTGATCCTATGTTTGTTTGTTCCTTTGAACATGCACCACCAGATTATATGGAATCTGATTTTGATATCTCTGCATCAGATCTTATTTCCTGTGTCAGAGATTTACTC